>FN649736.1:265309-292947 GCA_000310025.1 Ectocarpus siliculosus
TCCTTGGGGGGTTTTGGGGGGGGGGGCCCCCCGGAAAGGGCCCTTAAAAAGGCCCCCCCCCCCCCCCCCCCCTTTGTCCCCCTTTTCCCCCCAAAAAAAAGGGGAAACCTTTTTTGGCCCCCCTTGGCCAACGGGGGAGGGAAGGTTGGCCCTTGGGGGTTGGTCCCGGGGGAAAAAATTCCCCCCCCTTTGGGGGGGGGGGGGCAAAGGTTTTACCTTTTAGGGGATAAAAACCTTTGGCCCCCCCCCCCCCCCCCCCCCCCTCACCTGTCCACCGCCCCCTCCGAGCTCCCCACTGACGGGTTCTGCCCCACCCCCTTGTACCAATCCCGTGTGCCGACGCTCACGGGCGTGACAACGTCGTTTCTTGTCGACGCCTGATTTGCGCTCGCTCCCTTTGTGGTTGTTGTCTATCTTGTCTTCTGTTGGGTCGTCTCAGTTGGCCGGGTACGGCCTCTCGAGGGAAAAGACTGCGCTTTGGGCGTTGACGCTGCCGTTCAGGGACGCTAAGTGTGCCCTGGCGCTCGCGTACTTTACGGTGTTCGCGGTCGTCATTGCTCTCATGAAGGTGAGGTTTACATGTTGTTGCTGCCACTATTCGGGGCAGCGGCTGATGTGTACTAGGTAAACATGTTTGGTAGTGTGGCTGATGCGTTAAGCGTATATGTGCACCGAAAGGGGTGCAGACTGGCGCCAGCCTGACAAGGTGAGACGAAAAATAGCAAATACGCACGGAGAGAAATGAGATATACATATGAGTCTGTTGCTATTTGCTGTGCCGCGTTTCGCGTAGTAATATTTATGTCGTCGCTGTCCTGTTGAAAAGAAGCCTTTGTGCTAGAGGTAGTGCTCGCGTAGCCTTGCTGTTCAGCAATGCCTTGTGCGTGGCCAACCGCAGCCCACCTCTCACGGTGTCCGCCTTTTTCGAGCAGCCGTCAGCGAGGTGTGCTGTCACATCGTAGCGTACCTTGCCTCTGTTTGCGGGGTACGTTGTGTGCCAGATATGGTGCAGTACATCTCAACCAAAGAGCGTTGTTAGGCTGTCCCCACCGTCGTGAGGTGTAGCAGTCGGACTGCACTCGTCAAGATCCACAAGTCCCACCCCCATCATCCGATGCCCCTCGTCCACGTGACGCGGTCAATGAGTAGTAATTCACCACACTCTCGTTCAGTCATTTTTTTTTTTGTGGAAATACAACAACGCTTTCTTTTTTTGGCATTTTGGGCTGGCCTCGCAAGCTTTACGCGAGGTCAATTCAAATATTTTGCTACATCCCTCTGTTGTTGTGTTTTTACCTTGCCCCGCTCCGCGCGGTCAATGGTCTAACGACTACGGTCTGCACGACTATGAGTACACCCCCCCCCCCCCCCCCCGGTGTTTGCCATCGGGGTTTGGGTTTTCGTCGCTTGGCAACGACGTTGTAAAAACAAGCCCCCCACTCGGTGTTTGCCATCGGGATTGGGTTTTCGTCGCTTGGCAACGACGTTGAAAAACAGGCCAATTCACTTCGTGAACTCGGCAACCAGGTCGCCGTTTTTTTTTTTTTTTACCTCGTTTTTTTTTTTTTGGCGGGTAACCATAATGGTGGTCGAGTAGATCATGTTGTGCGGGGTCGAGAAACCTCACTCCGCGCAACGGGGGATGATCGCACCACGTTGTGTTAAAATGGTCAAGCATCCTCGAGGCAGTTACACAGTGCTTACAACTGTCTCTGGAAGTGAAAGCACCAGAAAATAAATTAAGTCATACGTAGCTGTCATCCGTACGCAAGGAAGTAAGCACAAGATGCCGAACACCCTTAGCAGGATGCAGCTCACCCTTCATGCGACTCGCCAAATACCTCACGGCGCTTCGCGCTTGGTGATGTGAGAGCCTGGTCCGGTGAGAACCCGGCGTGCTCCGTCCCGGCTTTGTAGGGATGCGAGGTCAATGGTCAAACAAGTACGGCATGCACGACTATGAGTACACCCCCCCCCCCCCCCCCCCCATTCTCCGATCGCCCCTTCCGACTCACAGGACGTGCCAGACGTGGAGGGGGACCGCATGTTTAACATCCCTTCCTTCTCGGTGGTGCTCGGGGAGACCAAGCTCTTCGCGTTCGCGCGGCGCCTGCTGACGGCGCTCCTGTGGTCGACGGCGGGGGTTCTCGGCGTGGGCGCGAAGGCGGCCGCTTCGGCGAGCCTGCCCCTGACTTCTGGTTTGAGGCGAGTGGCTTGTGTGGCTTGTGCTGGTATTTACGAACGTCTACAGGCGAGTGGGTTGCGGCTTATGCCGGTATCTACGAACGTCTGTAGGCGAGTGGGTTGCGGCTTATGCCGGTATGTACGAAGGTCGAGTGGGTTGCGGCTTGTGCCGGTATCTACGAACGTCTATAGGCGAGTGGGTTGCGGCTGGTGTCGGCATCTAAGAACGCCTTATTACCATTCGAGGAGGAAACCCAGCGCCTTGAATCGATCAGTCACCCCCCGGTTCCAGAAAATTTGGCGTGGTGGTGTTTTTTGCGGCTATGACTTTTTGTTTTTTTTGTGTGTCCGCTGTGTGAAGCTTGAGCGTCCTCGAGCACCCACCCTCGAAACAGACCCCATGTGTGGCAGCAGGGTTCGTCGAACGCCCCGCCTTGAAAATTTTGTCGTTGTTCTTGTTCTTGTTGCCTTCGCATGAATAAAAGGGTCGTGTGATAAACGGCTCATACTTTGTGAGCAAGGCATGCCAAAGAACGCATCAATACAAGGGTCGTGTGATGAACGGCTGACATTTTGTGAGCAAGGCATGCCAAAGAACGCATCAATAAAAGGGTTGTGTGATAAACGGCTCATAGCTTGTGAGCAAGGTATGCCAAAGAACGCATCAATAAAAGGGTTGTGTGATAAACGGCTGACATTTTGTGAGCAAGGCATGCCAAAGAACGCATCAATAAAAGGGTTGTGTGATAAACGGCTCATAGCTTGTGAGCAAGGTATGCCAAAGAACGCATCAATAAAAGGGTTGTGTGATAAACGGCTCATAGCTTGTGATAAAAGGTATGCCAAAGAACGCATCAATAAAAGGGTTGTGTGATAAACGGCTCATAGCTTGTGAGCAAGGTATGCCAAAGAACGCATCAATAAAAGGGTTGTGTGATAAACGGCTCATAGCTTGTGATAAAAGGTATGCCAAAGAACGCATCAATAAAAGGGTTGTGTGATAAACGGCTCATAGCTTGTGATAAAAGGTATGCCAAAGAACTCATCAATAAAAGGGTTCGTGTGATAAACGGCTCATAGCTTGTGAGCAAGGTATGCCAAAGAACGCATCAATAAAAGGGTTGTGTGATAAACGGCTCATAGCTTGTGATAAAAGGTATGCCAAAGAACGCATCAATAAAAGGGTTGTGTGATAAACGGCTCATAGCTTGTGATAAAAGGTATGCCAAAGAACGCATCAATAAAAGGGTTGTGTGATAAACGGCTCATAGCTTGTGAGCAAGGTATGCCAAAGAACGCATCAATAAAAGGGTTGTGTGATAAACGGCTCATAGCTTGTGATAAAAGGTATGCCAAAGAACGCATCAATAAAAGGGTTGTGTGATAAACGGCTCATAGCTTGTGATAAAAGGTATGCCAAAGAACGCATCAATAAAAGGGTTCGTGTGATAAACGGCTCATAGCTTGTGATAAAAGGTAATCAGCCAAAGAACGGACCGATACAAGGGTCGTGTGATGAACGGCTGATACTTTGCGAGCATGGTATGTATGCCAAAGAAAAGGGTTGTGAGTTTGGCATCATCGTCGTCGTTTTCTTGAGCCTTATGTGCCTGTGTCCTCGCTTTTCCCGCCGTGTGCGGACGTTGCTCATTTCCTCAGAGGGCTCATGTCAGCCGTGGCGCTGATCGCCGGCCAGCTGGTGAGAAGGCGGGCAGCCGGCGTCGACCCGAAGCAACCCAAGCAAGTCTACGACTTCTACATGGACCTCTGGAAGCTGTTTTACTTGAGTTACCTGTTCCTTCCCCTGGCGCGGTGAAGACAAAAAAAAAGCACGAAAATGTGCCCAGAGGCACCGGATTGCAGGGGCTGGGAAGAGCGCAGAAGGAAGCGGGCGCGGGCGAACACTGGGCTGGCTTACGTACTCATTTCAGCGAGCCTCCAAACTTGCGAACCTCTGGTTTTGGTAAGGTTCTAGTTCCTAGGGTTATTATCCTTCTGCGAATGGCAGTTTTGGTGAGGTTCTAGTTCTTAGGGTTATCATGCCTCTGCGAATGGCCGCTGTATAGCTATTAGTTTAGGGGTGCTAAACCGAGTTCATAAATGATGCAAATGGTTTTTCTGTGGTTCAGTTTCTTAGCCGCCAAGTTCTTCAGTGCAGGCGCTAATTGTAGCGCATCGTTTTTTTCTCTTGTTTTGTTTTTACAATCACAAGAAGTTTACGTGTAGCAACATTTTTTACCCGTCCGTCAGAGTCCGAGAGCATCGACGGTCGTGGTGGTGTTGTGGCCTACCTGAGCGTCTACCGACCCCCGCAACCATACAGCGGCGACAAGGTGACAGACCCCCTTGGCCGGGGACAAGCTCAACAAGACTGTGGTCGTGTTCTCGCGCATCGGGCTTTCTATCTCGTAGGGGGAGCAGAAATATGTAGCTGGGGTGGGTGGTTTTGTGTGGTGCAGCAGAGTGGGGGGGCGTACATCAACACGGGTTTCCACCATCATCCCGGGTGTCCCACATTGTTCCGGTACGGGGCACGCCGGGTTCCCGTGTTTCCAGGCAGCAAGCGTCCCTACCGCTTGCACGTAAAGGCGCCAGCAGGGCTGTGGTCCGCAGCCGAGAACGATTGATCCTCCTTCTCGGCACAGGGTGTCTATAGCATACGTACGTATGTACGAGCGTCATGTATTTGACCCGTTGACCAACCATGGGAACACATGTACTACTACTACTGCTGTACCAGGCTGTGAGGAAAATGTTGGGTCCCTCCTTCTAGCAAAGGAACGTCGCAGGGCAATCACACCGTGCTTTTCGCGAAACATGCCGCCCGCTTTTCTATTGCGGTGTCCGGCTGGTACTTTGGCGTTTCGGCGGCACCGCTTGGCGCTCATCTGGGTGACTCTCCGCGTACACCCACCTCCAGTTTGTCACCACGTTGGTTCTTGTAAAGCCTATATTTAGTACAGGAGCGTTATTGTTTTTTCCTTGGGCGGGTACTGTAGTTGCACTTGGAGTATACTCCTAACCACTCCCGGCTCGCTCTCCGGCAGGAAGCAAGCCAGTAGTCTTGGCAGGTTTTTCGATGAAGTAAACAGGTTGAGTAGTGCCTGCAGTCGGAGAAGTTGAGGGGCTCCAAGCGACGACGGCCAAACTCAAGAATCACCCGTAACTACGTACTCCGCGATATCCTGTTGCATGATGGCGTTCTTCGCGAGCGCCACTGAAACTGTGCATTTTCGGTAGGGCGGAGAGGTGTGGACGATACAGATCGATGCTGTCGCGGCTGAAACGGCATTTCTGCAAAAAATGATATGATGTTAAGGAGCCGTCTGCGAAGGTGTACCGATTCTGGTAAAAGTTAATCGACGGATACCCTGCGAATCGGGTCCTCCTCAACAATGTGCAGATTCGGTAGTAGGGTTGAGAGGTGTGGAAGTTATAGATCGATGCTGCCGCGGCTGAAACAGCAATTCTTTCTGCTAAAATGATGTGGACCCCACCTTTGTGACGCCCGTCTTTTCCGAAGCCGCTGAGACAGGAAGAGGGCTCCCGTTGAGGCCGGGGCTACCCCGGGGCCATTCTTTTCGCCGATGCCCATGGGTGTGGATAGCACCAAATCGCAAAGTACTGGCAGACGGCACACCTGACAACTGAACTGTTTCGGGTCGATCTTTTGTTGTGGTTGTCCCCCCATCATAAACCGTTTCGGTACACAGCTGCTCAGTGCCGTTTGAGAACCGTGTTGGTCCACGTTACTTGGACGCCTTGCGTGGTTACTAGGGGTTACAGGGCAACCAACTAAATACATTCAACGAAAAAAAACGAGGAAAACTGCCAGGCATGTAACTACAATTGGTGTATTTAGTGTTCATATCATGAGAAACCACGGACGACACATCGCAAGAAATCAGTACCATGTCGTCGCCAAACGCACGTTCTTGCCTTCCGTTGTCTTTTCCGCCTCGGTAAATGAACAACATACAGGGGCGACACAGAAGAATCATGCAGAAAATGGAGAACCTTCACGGCGGATAGAGCGATGTCAGGTCAAACTTTCTACCTCATCCGAAGAGGTACTGGAATGACCGACACCAGTATGCGTGTATTGGAATATGAAGGACACCAGTGTGCGTGTCCGTCCATATGTAAGGCAAACGCGGAAAAGAAAAGCAGGACGCCACAGCAGCGGTAGACGGCCTACAGATTTCTAATGCTGTCCGAGGCAGCAGTTAATACTTCGGAAGAGGCGTTTCTGTGTACGAGGCCAGCATTTTAAGATAAAACCCGACTAATTGCACACGCCCGCGCGGGGGCCCCGTGCCTGCACACGCCCGCCGGGGGGGGGGCATGCCTTCACGCACACACGTACCCCCTCCTCGGAAATACGCACTCGAGGAGCACGTGGTGTGCTAGAATCGAGGACGAGACGGTTCGGACGTGGGCTGGGGGCTGGGGGCCAACACATCTCTTCAATCAAAAGACCCTAAGACGACAAAGAAACAATTTTTTTCAACATCATACAACAGCATGGAACACACACGTACACCTTTTTAAAATCCCCCCTGAATTGGAAGCCGACCGCGCCGTACGTCAACATCACCAGCACGCGCTAGCCTGAAAAGATCGATCATCGCATCACGGGAGGTGCTGACTTTTCAACTGCCGGTCCTCGGACAAACGCATCTTCACCTTCCACGCCCCTATTTTTCTTGTGGCAATAGAACCTTCACCACGAGGTGTTGGTCTATATCCCTCGGCCGAACCGCACGACGCTAATACTTTCGTCGTCCAGAACCTCGAGACAAAACATAATCACAGCAGGTGCTGCTTTTTCAACTGCTTGTACTTGGTGAAAGAGAACGCCACCATCCCAATCACCAAACTTAGCAAGGCGTAGAAGGGCCACCGCCAGGAAGCCGACTGGAGGGCCAAGAATAAAAAAAATAAGGGAAAGAGCGATTGAAGGCACGGGCGACAGACAGCGGCGTGGGCAGCGGGTTTGGGCGAGATGGAGGTACTTCTTTAGTACTTGTCCCACAAGATTCGACCAGATACTGACCTAAAACGATTTCGCCTGAAACCATCACTAGACAAGACATTTCGCGCGTGGCACACGCCATCAGGAAAACAACCGATTTGTGAAAATGCTCTCACGAAGAGCCGGAGCTCGCCCAGACACAACACGTGTATCTGGGGGAACAAAACGACAGAGAGCAAAGCAGCGGCGGCCTGTCGCTGCACGCAAGCATGGGCGCTTGCGTGACTCACCATCTTCCCCACGTGCTCCGTCAGCTTAGCGCCGACGTCCTCCTCAAGCCTGTCGTATACCTGACGGAGGGCGTTGTCATAAACGGAAAAACAAGAGAGTGTAACCCGTTGTCAGAAAGCAGGCAACATATAGCTTACAACCCTGCCTGGTCTACGTGCACCTGCTAAACAGTGAAAGCATCCCTCACAGAAACCAGCAAAACGATGTATGACGAGAGACGAGCAAGGATTCGAAGGCCATGGTGTCTGTTGAGTCGGGGGTGCGGGGGTACACGGCAGCACGTGCCATCATCTTGAGCTGCCCAATTCTAAATCTATCCCAATGTAGCTCTAGGTGCGAAAGCATCGAGACCGCTTACTTCCGTCACCGTGATGACGAACAAGGCACCTCAAGTAGAGACGAAAGGAGGCAGGCAAGCGGAAGAGGGTGCGCTTCAAACATTGCTATCCCCACATCTCAACGGAAAAAAAGTGCGTGCAATGGGTGGTCGTCAGCGACGGCACTGACGATGCCACCACCACCGCACGTCCGGCAGATGGTCCACGCCATTCTAGAAAATATACATGCAATCAAAAGATATACAATAATACTACGCGTTCGAGATGATGCCACAGTCGAAGGGGGTGTGTCGAAGTCTTTGCAGTAAGTGGGAAGAAACCGGCTGGATACTGGGCATATTTTTGAGTCTCTACAGCAGTACGCCTTTTGTTGCGGGTGTTGCTGTTCCGCGCAAGCGGCACAGACCCTCTCACCTGGTTGACGTGCTTGTTGAGGGTTCTAGACACGCTGGTTTGCATCTGTACCTCCAGCTTCGCTACCCTCGACTCCAAAGCCTGCATCACGGAGTTGCTCAGGTTTTCCTGTAGGAAAAAAACACGACGGGCGTATTCGGTCGAAACGAGGCGACGGGGGCACGCAGAGTGGAAAAAAACATGTCATGAAACCGTCGACGAGGCGGTCAAGATACAGGGAGTGGTGGCGATAGGGGGTGCCGAGGTAGACATGCAATCCATTCTTCCGGAACTCCTCATGTTCTTGGCACCACACCGAATGGCTGGGCCTTCAAGTTAGCCGGCATGGTAAAGAGGCCAGGGGGAATGTACGTGTGCTGGCGGCCACGGCGAGGGAGTCACTACACTACACAGATGGCTTTGCAACCAATGACCGGTAAAATAGTACTTGGTTGAAAGCGTCAATCACACATCCACCCAAGCCACTTGTGTTACTACTTCGATTCCCACAAACTTCCTCTTTGAGGCTGCTCCTGCTATTCCATGCGCACCCTACTCTCAGGACAGGTTGCCCGCCCAACCATTTTCAGCGTTCTGCCAGTGCTGAAGCTTAATACAGCACCCTAGCTCTGGATAGCTTGTCGTACCCGACAAAACATAGTGGTCGAAACGAACGGCTATATACCGTAAGGTTGCGAGTCAGCGCACAGGGGTGCGAACGATCTTCAAAGCGTAATTTCTCCACAACCAGGAGGTTAGCACAATCGAAAAAGGGCGGTTTCGGAAATATCTCATCGAGAGCTTTCCCGAAAAGTATCAGTTGGCGCTCGCACCCTGCTGGTTGTGGAGAAATTGCGCTTTGAAAATCGGCCGCACCCCTGTGCGCTGACTCGCAACCTCACGGTATAATGCGAAAAGCGTTACAGTAGAGGTCCCTGTTTAGTGCTGGTGTTTTCGGCTCGCACACACTGAAATACCAAGCCGTTGTTCTGTACTTTGAATACTGCCGGTGTCCGGTATGGTGCCGGTGAAATCTCTGGACACATACCGGCTCAATACAGAACCTGTATATGAGATCCTTGTTTATCCCACACACTGAAATACCAAGTCGTCGTGCTGTACTTTGAATACTGCCGGTGTCCGGTATGATGCCGGTGAAATCTCTGGACACATACCGGCACCAAACAGGGACCTCTACTGTATCATCTTCTCCCACAGCAGCAAGAATGACAACAGTGGGCTACACACCACATGCCAATCACAATTTTCCGGCGGTCCACAGACTTTTGACGCACGCATCAACCTCCGGCTATTTTATTGACGCGGCAGCCGTGTCACATGATGACAAACCGACCAGGAAAACAACACACACCGACAGTACGACATGATAAAGCGTGATCCCCCACACTTCCCTACCCACCCACACCCATAGCCATGTTACGAGAATACTGATTCGTGTGCAGAGGGAGCGGAGAGAAGTGCTAGACTACGCACCTCGACGATATTTAGCCGCACTTCTGTGCCCTAACCCTATAGCCAAGATTGAGGAGAGAGAAGAGAGAAAGAGTGACAGAGAGAGAGAAAGCACAAGCAATTCGAAGCTTAGCACCTCGGGAACTTCAAGTCGAATTTTCATGCCGTAACGCAATAGCCAAGAAAACGAGGAGGAGGAAGAGAGAGAAAAACAAAAGAAGCAACATTGCGCTTCGAAGTACGACAAAACACGTGATACATGCACGCACCTCGAGCAGTAGAAGGCGAGTCTCCGCGTCCCGCTCCGCCTGAGCCAGCGTATCGATTGTCTCCCGCAGGCTGTCGTGCACGTCTGTCCCGCAATCGCAGAAACAGCACACACGCGTACCGCGGGCACGTGTCAGCTTGCCGTACACACACACACATAGACACGGACATCCCACAACTGCGGTACATGGCGTGACCTAGAGACAGACAGATTGGCGCGCGCGCACACGCTCTCACTGTTTTTTTTTTATTGTTCTTAATATGACACAACGAAACCATCTCTACCATAGAAAAGAGTCTGAGACAGACGGTTTTTGGGAGAGAGCATGCGCAAAGCTTCGGTGCGTGTGTCTCACAAGGAGTTTCTACAGCCGAGAGCACGCTCTGCTGCCCCGGCACGCGGGCTTTCTGGCCCCTCCACCGCCGCCAGCAGGCTGGATTGAGGAGAAAAAACACGCAAGCTTCCAACGAAGCAACCAGGCACAACACTACCAACAAGCTCCTCAATTGTCCTGGTCTCCTTCTCAGCTACTGTGGATAGACATGACTTTGATTTTCGTTCATGTGACAAAACACAAAAAACAACGGAAAAAAAAAAAGACCAGCAAGCCAGCAGCAACTCCCTCCTGAATACTAATACTTACTGAATAACTCGTGTTCCATGTGGTGCATGAGGCTGTCCATCTCGTCCTCATCGTCCTCATAGGTATCCACCTCCCACGCATCGTTTGGATTGGTGTACACCCGAAGACTGAGCAGGTCGTGGTTGTTCGTTTTCTGCAACCGTCGGCGTTTGTTTTTGGTATCAGGTAGGGGGGGTCGGCGGTGGGGAAAACGTAAGCGGGGTATACAAGGGCCAGGCCGAGGAAGTGCTGCTGATCAAGTGATGCTTGATTTCGACTTGAAAAAAACGTACTGCTAATTCGGACCATCAGGAAAAAAAAAAAAGTGTTGACGGCAGCGGGTGCAGTGTCAGTACCCGAGACCAGGGAGAACAGAACAAAAAAAGAACCTCCACTTACCCGTTGCTTATCAAGGGCTCGTGTTTATTATCCCGCTACCAAGACTGGCGTCTTGTCCTTGGTCAGCCGGTTGGAGCGGTGGATGCTAATTCAGAAAAGACACAAACCACACTCAGGGGGTCCTCAATCATGCTCTTTAGAACCACTTCTTGTTTTCAACCGCACTGAGACTGGCGTTTCTTCATGGGCCAGCCTGCTAGCGCGATAGACGCTATTAGCAAAGACACACAGAAACACACACACACAGTTTTCCCGCTGACACTGACGTATTTTCATTGGTCAGCCGGTCAGCGTATTCGATGCTAATAACAAAGACGCACACACACGAAGCCGGTCACGAACACGCACGCATCAGGATTCCACCTAGCCAAAGGTTGGGAAAAGAAAACACCGTCGCTCACCTCGGAAGTCTTGGCGATGATACCCACGTTCGACTTGGACGCCCAGTCGGCCGGCATGTCGAGGTGCGCTATCGTCGAGCAACGTCGCCACCGCCCCGCGTTTCTAGCGTCTACCTCCATCGCAACCGTGTTCCCCTCTACCTTCAGCCGGACACGGGTGGACTACGTACAGCAGTAGGCGGGAGGAGAGCAAAACGTTGGCAGCGACCGGGGTGGGGGGGGGTATGAAAACTTCCAGGATCGACAGAAACAAGCATGGTCGTGGCGTCAATAACTAAGAACCTGCAGATTAGAACATGTATCCTTCTCAATCGCGAAACATTGGCCCCGGTGTTCTCGATGTCGCCTTGTCATCTCCCCCACACACCCTACACAAGCGGTGAATGTGAAAATCCTCCACAAGGGTATATTGACACCACCACCGGGTCGGGGCGAGGCCTGCCCTAATATCGCCGATATGTACAACTAAACAACAGAGGCAACAAGCACCAAGCATTTCCCCCAGTGTCAACTCCTCCTTCCCGCCCCCCCCCCCCCTCCCCCGATAGATTGCAACCAATCAGATTGGAGGATCCAACCAGCAACACCAGAAAAGGCGGGGGGAGCACCATCAAGTGTACCTACCCTACTTCGGGACGCGGCAAATGACTTAACCACCTGAGCCAAACGTTCCCCCACCCTTCTCTCTAAGCCACTCCCTGCTTCCACTTTCCCCGTGCCAAGCAACCCGTCCTCACTCCTCACCTGCATGACGTTGAAGTCGTCCCTAGTCTCATCGAACCTGACGTTAGCCGTGCACCCCTCCAAAGAATCGATCAGGTTGCCGTAGTTCCGGGTGCCGTTGTTGGCGATCACGGACACGTCCCGGTGCCGGCCCATGGGCTCCCCAGGCAGTTTGTCCCTGTTGAGCAGCTGCCGGTTGGTGTTGGCTACGACAACCAGGCCCGTAAACTTCTCGTCGATCCCGAAGAAACGCCCGTCTTGCCCCGCCTGGGGAACCCACAAAAACGACGCACACGTTTCTTCTTTGTGGCCTTCTGAACATGATACAGCAGGGAAAAACGCATGACCCGCAGTCCAGGTGTTGGGTTGGCAGCGGTGATAAGTTGGCCTACCTGCTGTACTCAACCTTCTACTGATGCCCGTGAAGTTCTCGTCAATGCCGAGGAAGCGATGCCATTACCGTAGGTGACATGACACAAGATACCACGCCCCCTGGACCTATTTTCAAAGCGCGATTACTTCATGACGAAGATATTGCCGAAAGCAAACGATACATGTTCGCAAAGCTTTCGACGGGAGGAATCCAACTCCGCCCTTTCGGCGACGTCACGGCTTTCCCAGCCGAGAAATCAAGCTTTGAAAATCGGCCCAGCGGGTGTGATATCTTAGGCAACCTACGGTATGCTGCCCTGTCTGGGGAACAGTCAAAAGGCAACAAAAAAATGACACATTGATGTCGGAGGTACTGCGCTTCCCTGCTTGAGTAAAAACGCCCCAACCGCCCATTCACCGCCCGAAAACAATGAGAGGAAACAGCAACAACAGCTGTTGGCTCGGTCAGCACCTGCACGACACAAAGACGTGCGCTCGGCGGATAGTTTTGTGTCGTCTTCCACATTTTGGGATGACAGAGGTTGACCAACGAGCGATAGTGCACCGTATGGTCCAGCTCATGCCGTTTGAAGGAACGTTGTGACCAACACCGACTTCGTAAAAACAATTTCTAGATGCTCGCGTATGAAGTTGGCATAAAAGCACGACAGAAACACAAGTTGTCCAAGAAAACTTGGCGTTTTTCTGCAGGGCAGACCGTATGTTTGTTGCCCAAAATGTAACGGCAGCCTCGCCATGCCAGCCTACTGGTGCTGGCGTGGACACCGCGAAACCGCCGAAAACACGCCAGCAACAACAACGCCACTAAAAAGTGGTACTCCAGAAAAAACCACGGCTACGTGGGAGGAAAGAAACCAGAGGGGATACGCGGATCGCAGCGAGAGAGGGTATGTACCTTGTACTTCATCGGTGCGATGACCAGAGCGATGGTGTCCCCGTACTTGACCTTCTCAGTCCTTCAGAGACACACAGCGGCAGCAGCGGCAGCAGCAGCAGCAGCAGTAGCAGCAGGAGCAGGAGCAGGAGCAGGAGCAGGAGCAGTAGCAGTAGCAGCAGACAGAGGCGGAACGAGCGCGTCAGAGGCTTGCGATGTCAGCGGTGCGGAGAAAGCAACAGGAAGTGACGAAACACCCCCATCAGCTTGGGGAAGACACGCTCGGCCCATGCCCTAGGTGGTTGAGCACGATAGCGTCGCACGTTAACACCTGAGCACGCCCAAAGGCTAGGGGGTCGAGCCCGACAACACCGTGGTTCACAGGAGCAAACGCGAGGTCTCGTGTGGTACGTAAGCGGGTGCGACGTGATTTGCTACTCCGACTACATTGTGGTCTACGTTAACAAACGTTTTTTCGGGGGCGGAGCGCCTTCGTGTCAGTGTCAGAGAACAACATCCTGAGGGAAGCAGCTCAGCGTAACCCACAACAACGAAACGCACAACGACTGCTGTGTTCGTGGGCATCAAAGTCTGTCCCGCCCTCTCTCCCGATGAACTTGCTGCTGTTTGCGGCAGCTCCTCGTCACGCACGCATCCCCCCTCCCTGCACAAAGGCAAACCAACACCCCGCCGCTACCGGTACGCCGGTTCCATTGACTAGGTGTGACTTATCTCTACGACTTGGATGTCACACAAAAGGAAAACACGCAAGCAATCGTGGCTGGCTGGGAGCTGCAGGGAACACGGGAGGGCGGTGGCGGTCATAGGCGGCGAGGGCTTACCCGCTGATTCGGAATTTCCACTCCAGGGAGAAATCTGACGTCGCAATGGTTGACCTCGACCATAGCGTCCCTAACTCTTGCGGCTTATCCGGGGTCAGCTTCAAATTTCCACGCCATGACGGGTATGACACGCGATACAGACGAAGGTCGTCCGCGCCGCGAAAAAAGGGGCGAAACTCGTCAAACATTTGTTGCGGTTATCTCGGGCCCGGCGGCGCTGGGAGGCAGTCAAGAATCGTCACCACGGGCTGACGGATGCACAAGAACGTCAGGCGGATATGGCTGCGGTAACAGTGCATGCGTATACCGCGTAAGATACACCTACAGAAGATAACACCCTCCCCACACGCACATACCACACCCGGTGGCAAATGTTTTTTTCGGGTCGACATGAGCCAAGAACCAAAACGAACGTATTCTCAAATCAGAATTGGACTACGAATAGCACCATACCCCACGCGCAATACCGCGCAATGCCACCCCTGGCGATAATTATTTTAGAAGCTAACGTTATGACCGGGGCGTGTTTTCTTGTGTGGAATACGGTACACGAAGTAGATCATACGACAGATGCCGATGCTGAACCATGAACGTTCATGTGGACCGCTAAACGCTGGTTCTGTTGTAGGTGGCGGAGCTCCACAAACATGGCACATCTCAACGAGGGCGCAAAATCGAGGCAGTGAGCAACCCAGCCTGGTATCCATGCGCCCATGCTTGTGTGAACTCGTACATTCGCTGCCAAAATCATCCTATGCATACAGAGGCCGATGAAGCAGACCAGACTCCGGAGTATCTATTATCTTCGATCAAGCCGCGAGTGTTCCGAACAAAAGGACGAGCCACTACATACGAGACTGAACCAAATGATCAAAAAGAGCCCGAGCAACCTCGGCAACGGTGGTTGCGTTTAACGTGTGTCGGTAGACAGCACAATGGGAACGGCCATCCCACTTGGACCGCCGACTTGGGTTATCCATCCCTGCTTAGACCAAGAGGGCAACATCACACCTTCTTTCACCAGACGCCAGACTCCAGACTCTCAAAAAAAAATTCCAAGTATTTTTTTCTTGTGCTTCAGTATAACGACGAGCTACAATAGGTATGCAACCACAGAGCACCACGCACGCCGTGCAGGTCAAGACAAGACAACTACAGCTCACCCTGACGAAGGACTGCATGATGTTGGTGGCACCGGTTTTCTCGAAGTAAGGGATGATCCTCGCCCCCTTGTGGTCGTGCTTGTCGAACGGCCCCAGCACCGAGAGCTGTTGCTTGAGCTCTCCGCTCACACGCACCGCACAGCACGCCAATCCCACCGCCACAGCTACTACCACTTGCACCAGGCCCACACGCCGCCCGGGCCTTGGCTGTTTTCTCCGCATCTGCTGCTGGGCCATCGTTTTAGCAATGGCAGCACACACACACCTCCCACAACCGACTTCTGTCTCGCTCTCCAAAAGCTTCCGATGTACGTGCGGATTGTACTGCACCACTACCTTCTTGTATAGGTTTGTGGAGACGCACTAAAGCCTCCGCCCGTGTTTCGCGACGCGAGCTCTCGTCCACGCAGGGTGGGGAGGGAGACTCACCGACTTGAGCCGGCGCGTTGCACACAGTTAACTTTGCGTTTCTTCTTCCGTTCCGCCGGTGCCGTGCTGCTGCTGCTGTGCAAAGCCCACGCCGGCCTGTTGCCTTTCAGCCCCGCGTGCGAGAACAAACCAGGCGGTCTCTCTCTCTGGGTCTGTCGCACGCGCAACTCCGTGACAGCGCCTGCTGGGTGGCGTATGCAGGTTCTGCACTGAACTTGCAACAAAATGCTGACGAGTATGTCAAGCCGTATCGCAACCCCTTCGCACGTGCTACCCCTGGAACGAGCCGCCCACCGGTGTGTTGTATAAGCCGGCACGTGGTGGGGCTGGTTTCGGATCAACCGCGCCGGGTTTCAGCGGAAGCTTTTTGTACACCGGGGAGATGAACATTTATCATGTAGTTCCGCCGCGTGCGTTCTCCGGAGATCGTGTACAGAGCCTGTGCTGCTGCACAGGAGGTGCTCGTGTGTGTGTTGATGCGATCGCCATTGTGCTACACTCACACCGAGGAGTCTGAGGAAATCGGAGGAATGGCGCAAGCAGGAAACACCTCGATCAAGCTCCAGTCGTTGAGGTGGGGGCAAGAAAGTACGGTACTTCTACAGCACTTCCTCTTTGTGTCCAACACGTCAATTGCACTGCATTTGCGCTCTTTTTCGCCATGTTTTGCGCTACTTGGACATTTCGGCGGGGAATGTTCACGTTGTCGCCATGACGGCAGCACCACCCTGGCTTCAATACCCCAGTACGCTAGATTTCTGCGGGCGTACGTAGATATTCACGAATTGTTTAGGCCAACCCCTACTTGTCCAAGGTGCTGTGCGTCCGCAACGAAAGCTGAAGTGTTCCGGGGTTGTTGTGCTGCGGAACAACGGCGGTCTCGTCGGTCTGCTGTCTGCTGTAACTATCACGGGTGTGCCGTCTACGATAATCGATGTATGTATGCTTATGCGGAAGAGAAAGTGCGGGTATCAGAGAGTCAAAGGCGCTTGTCGTGGCAAAAATCGATATGTGTAAGAGGAATGTGGCCAGAATCGATATGTGGAGAGGAATGTGCCGTATTTTACCCCTGGGGCGTTCTGAAGAAATAGATCCACACTTACGTGCAAGCACGGCGGCGTTTCCGCACATGTGAATATGCAGATGCGTATGCATAGGACAGATCATGATCTATTTAGTCACCTAGTATGTCTTACAGATTAGCATCGAGCAAACATTGGATGTACAGCATATTGATGAAGACTAGTGCATGTCGTTTGTTTTCTCGTCCGACAACTTCATGCATACAACAGTAGAGCCAGAGGCAGAGTCAGGCGTCTCCAAAACACCTTCAGATGTGTATGGGAATAGAGTTCGCATCAGGACACATCAGCATACAGCCACCGACGGATATTTTGCCCTAAGGCGTCTATGCATAGAAAACGCCATGAGGTGCAAAATCTCAACTCAACGCCAACATGTCCAGCAACTATCCCTTGAAAACGACACATCCGGAGCAAGCACTATATATTCCAATCCGATCCAATCCATATTCCAATCCGATTCAATCCGATCACCCGGTTCTTCGGTCCTTTAGATCGCCTAGGGCAAACATACCTCGATCACCTAGGTACATATATCTTTCAGATGAAAACTCTGGGCAAGAGTATACAGATCACCAGGTCCTTCAGATCACCTCCTGCAAACATACCCCGGTCACCTATGCCCAACAGCTCACCTCGGGCAATCATTCTCCGATCACCTATGCCCCTCAACCCACCTCGGGCAAACATACCCGAATCACCTGAGTCCTTCACAACACCTCTGGCATACATACACCGGTCACCTACCATGTCGTTCAGATCATCAAGGAGCAAGCATGACCCGATCATCGATGTCTTTCAGATCGCCTCGCGCAATCATAAACAGATCACGTAGTCACAAGGGACATGCCCTTCGAAAAAGAGTTCGCTCGATCTGGACGGATCCGAACTGTCCTACTGTATGTGTGGGCGTTTCCTTCCATCTTCGTAGAGCCAAGCTGGTTTGGGTGAGCAAGAACGGAACGAGAGAAGCAAAGGAAACGTGAACGAAAGACCTATTAATAATGCTGAACGTGATAGGTTTACACCAATGGGGAGGCAGGAAGAGCGCCCAGGCAGTTTGCACTTGCTTTTCTGTGATATACGGGGGATGTTTCTCTGTACTTCGAAGTGTATTGTTAAAGGCAAGGAAGGGTGTAACGTCAAAACTGTTGAAAATGTTGGTTCTCGGTAGACGCACACGTATCAGACCCCAAAACGCAATCGTACGTACGTACGCAGAGCTTTCGTACACCTGTACAGTTTTTTTTGTGTATATACGCTACATGAACCAGGTCGAAACGTGCGTTGGGAGAATAGAATGCAATGGCGTCGCCGCAGCATGACGTTCACATGGTGTTGAATGCGCTCATGGAGCTTTGACATCAGGTTTGCGGGGAGAACTGCTCTAAACGGCCCTTGAGAATTTGGCTACAATATATGATGTTTAATCTCTCATGTGGTAGTTCCATTTGAAGATAATTTTCTGTTAAAACGGAATAAGAGAAGCCCGGATGTAAGAGAGCGATATCGGCTTGTCACACCCTCTCTTGTATCGTAGCCTGCACTGATGTCTGAACATACACAGCTGGTTGTTTGACTTTATCCTGGTCTTACGTGACGGTTTCACTTGTGCAAGGCGGGTTTTGCTCTTGGTTCCTCTTCGAAATGACGGCAGGTACACGAGGGGGTCGCTGCAGGTTCTGAACCAGCTGAAACTGCCTCATGAAACCGAGTACATGGACGTGCGAGGGGCCGAGGATGCCTTCGACGCCATAAAGACAATGATGGTAGGTGAATCTAAAGTGTGTCGAAGTTAGAGGAGTACCCGGGGTTTAACAGGAGCGTGTCCTTGGCTCCTGCACTAACTGTATAACCAATCTACATCACCATCGCGTTTGTGCGACAAGCATTCGGGATTCACACGACAGAGCGGGGGGGGGCGATGAATGACTAAAGTATTTTCATGTCAGCGGGTTGGTCCACGCGGCCGATGCTAGTGAATGAAGCACAAGGCACATTTTCGGCATGTTTTGTTTTTTTCTCCTTGGGGGGACCTACCTCCATTCCGTAGGCGATGACGTGGGCTAGAGAGTCTGCTCGGCCTGAGAGTACCCTATCTCTCTTACTGGCGTGTGGTGAGGAATTGCCAAGCGCGCGGGCCGAGGTCCTTCGACGTGCTAAATAGATTATTACAAGTGGAGTTTTTTTTATTGTCCACAACTCGCAAGCGAGACCGCGAGGCTTCACCTGATTGGGCATGGAGTTGTGGGCCGAGGTCCCTAGCGCCAATAGCAGGACGTCCGTAAGCGGGCGGGCTGGTGCCCAACGCCGATGAACTCGTAAGCGGGCGGGATGTCAATGTCACATGAAGCGGGGAGGGTTGGTTCTAAAGAGATTGGGTCAACTCGGGAGGAGAATGATGCCAGGACTGTCGACGGTGGGAACCGAGCGGTGGCGTTAGCTGAGGGACTAGAGAGAGATGCACGTCCAAGCTCCTTCGTTTGGCCTGCCCCCAGTGTAGTTTGCAAATCAGTGGTGACTTCCGTTCTAGCTCGAGTGAGCTGTCACGCGTATGGGAGCGTGGTCGTGCATCTCGTACATCCTTGCGCTCCCTAACGCCTTTTGGTGTCGTCTCGGACAAACTGTCGTTATCCCTGTTGTTGTCGTCAGGTGAGAGGCGCGCCTCTTATCGCCATCGTCGCAGCCCTCGGCCTCGCCGTGGAGGCGTCCTCGGGGGCGACGCAGAATGGCACTGCGCAAGAGGCATCGTCGATGCTGCACGAGAAGTGAGCTTCGTTGCGCTTGGGAGGATGTTCACGTTTTCATGATCACGATACATAATCGATGGTGGAGCCGGCTGTGCATGTGAAGCGTCTTCGTCGCTGCGTGCCCGGTGTTGGCTGCAGAGCGTCGCAGTCCTTATAGCAGTGACGTATTTCTACCGCACGTTCTTTCTTGTGCGACCGTTACCCAATGGCAGCTTTGCCGCCTTGGTTCGAAGATTTTTTCCAACCATGTGCTTGTAGACATGGAATCGTTCTTTGATAATGGCGCCATGGATCCCCGATGCGTATGATACGTTCGTGAAGATAGCCCGTGAACGTAGAAAATACCCCGGGCAATGAGCCGATACTCACAGGTTGCTGTTCGACACTTTAGCGTGCTTCCCACCCCCTATCGGGGACCAACCCTCCCGCCGACCCACAACAACCATCGCGCATAAGTCCCTGAACACACGGAGCCTCAAAGCACGTTGCTGCCACTGGCCAACCAACCAACCCAACAGTAACAACGTTATCTCCCAAACGTAACAACCCTATCTCTCAAACGTAACAACGTTACCTGTAGCGTTCATTAACCCGCCCTCATTCCCCGTGGACGGGCAAAAAATACGGATGCAATCAAAACCACGAACACGAAAGGCTGGATTACCTCAAGACCTCGCGGGAGACGGCCGTGAACCTTGCCAACGCCTGCGATGCCCTCAAGACCACAATCTCCGGAGAAGCCGCGAGGGAGGGCAGCACGTGGAGTTCCACCGTGGAGGCTTTCGTCGGGGCCGCCGAGGCCATGCTGGAAGAGGACATCGCCGCGAACCGTCGACAAGGTAGTAAACGCTTTGGTAGCCCATTCAACGTGTCCATAGATCGATGGATTGGATTTTCACTCCATCCGTTCGTGCGGCATGTTCAGGGCATAGGCGTGATACGTGCCCGGTGTACGGCCATTGGTGCTAGTGTGGGAGCAGCTGCCGAAGAGACTCCGCTTCAGTCGAGACTTGCGCGCCGTTATTTTAGAATCACCAAGACGCACACAACCAACTACTGTACGTGGTATATGTGCCAGCTCGCCGTTGCGTCAAATAGTGTATTTTTTTTGTTTGGGCAATGTCGACAGCGCTGTGTCGTACGCTGCCCTTGTGGAGTAGCCTCCTTGCCGGCCTTACTTCGTTGATGAGAATCTGCTCTCGACGTGTCTACCAAATCAATTTGCTTGGAGTTCGGGATGTTCTCGGATATCCCCCGCTGTGGTCGTTTTATCTCTCGAGCTCTACACATGCCGACTATAGGGCAGGCCGTTCGATCCCGTAATTCACCTTCGCTGTCAGTCCCCTGTCATTTTTGCCGCACGGTTTCCCGCTGGTGTTTCATCCCCTCGCTGCCCATCACAGGCCTCTTGACCCTATCGTCGCCGTCGGTCTCATGTGCCCCATGGCCATCTCCCTGTGTGCTCTTTACAACGCTTTCCGTGCCTGATGTGGTGGCCTATCCAATGACGGTGGTCAACAGGGGGGTACGCTGTGGAGGCCCTGCTGTCGGAGCCGTCGTGCAAGGGAAAGGCCCGCCTCTCGGTCCTTACGCACTGCAACACCGGTAAGACGGGGTGTTATCTACCATATACGACACAATGATGAGACACACCACACCACACCACACGGCCCACCATACTACCACACTCGGTGGTAATGTCTTTACTGGTTAACATTGGCCCAAAACGTAATACTTCTACTTTTAAGCTAAATGTTCGGGCCACGAAAAATACCACACCCTTCAGAAAACAACCCACCCGGAAGTGTAATGACTGGCGTTTTGTGCTGTTACTGCTGTTATCCGATTGTGGTTGGTGTTGTTGTGTCGTCACGGCTATTGTTGCAGCTGCTGTCGAGTCTCGCGCCTCATGTACGATGTTGCCCCGAATCAAGTTGAAGAATCTGGGCGCGTGAGTGCCAAATAGTATGACCGGCAGGTGTGGTGCTGGCTTAGTTTCTGTTGCTCTCGGCGCAACCGTCCTTTCTCTCTTTGAACTCAACACATCACCCTGAAACAGGGTCACCTATCGGCGACAAAGCTCGGCGGAGTGCGTTGTGAAGCCCTTGCGATCCAAACTATCATGAAGAACGATCTTCCTTCGGCGGCAGTACTCAGTGGGGTGTTCTGAAGCCCGTTCTGTGTTAAGATTCATATAATGAGAAATGGTCACCCATCCGAGACGATAATCAGTGGGATGTTGTACAGCTACTGTAGTAGTGCTGCCAATTCTGACATCTCTCCTCAACGCGCCCTCCCCAAGGATCCCTGGCGACCGCTGGGTTCGGGACGGCATTGGGCGTGATTCGAGCTCTCGACGAAAAGGGTTTGCTGGCGAGCTGTTATTGTACGGAGACGAGGCCGTACAACCAGGTACGGTACACGGCTGCCGTCGCGTTCCGCGGGAACCGCGGGTTTCGCCTTTGCACCCACGGGATCCACCCGAGCTGTCGACGCATTCCTCGCCACCGGTTTTTTCAGCTGCCGTTCGGGCTGCTGACACGTGACGGAATTTCTTGTTTCTGTTTACCGTATACGAAGCGGCTGGTTGTTTTGTTAGAGCGGTGGTGTTTGTGTCGTATTGTAGAGTAGAAGTACTTTTCTTTTTTTTTCCCCGTTGTTCCGCCTCCCTTTTGTTACGAGCACTTGTCACAATATGACGTCACTCTTCGTTCTCTCTATTTCCTGTCGTTGGCTCGTGCGGCGTTATGCTCGCGCGCACAGGGCGCTCGCCTGACGGCTTACGAGTTTGTCGCCGACGGGCTGCCCGGCACGCTGATCCCTGATTCCGCCGCTTCTTTCCTCATGGCTCAAGGTACGGTCTTTACACCTCTTGCGCTTACAGCAGTGTTGTGTGATGGTGGCACAAGCTGCAGTCCATCTGCAAGAGGATCTGTATTGTCCACTATGGGCGAAGTTATAGGCAGTGTACAGGTGTGCTTTGGATTTGTTTCTGGTGGGTTCGACAAGCAAAAAGGGCGTCAGAGAGCATTTTAGAACCTTTGGGGACAAGACCGAGGCTTACCAACTCAGCCGGGATGCGCCGCACATTCCGTCAAGGACAAGAGCGTTAGGAAACACCACATGGCTGCCCCCGCCCCTCCCCACCGCTGATTCGTTCTCGGTGTAGCGTCTGTCTAGTGGGTAGACCACCCGAACGATATGTATGCCCCACCCCCCAGCTTTTCAAGAGCGGATATAAGAGTCTACCACCTAAAGATTGCGGCTGTGCGTGATGAAAAGCCGCCCCCCCCCACGGCTTCGAATGCGAAGACCGTGTTCATGTAGTCGCGGAATGTCTGTGGTACGAAGAGGAGAGGGAAGTGTACATTACTGAGCTGGGAAAAATACAAGGGACGTACAGGGAGATGTTTGAGGCATGGAATAGAGAGGAGAGGACGGTAGCTGTACTGGGGAGTAGGAAGTGGTTTGAAAAGGCGGGAAGGGATATCGTTAGGATAGACAGACTAGGGAAGACATTTTTGAGCCACCTTTGGCAAAGTAGGAAGGAACGATTGGCCATCGGTGATCGGTCTTGTGCGAACAATGCTCCGTCCTCTCGAGGACGCGTGGTCAATGGTCTAACCGCTAAGGCATGCAAAACATAAGAGTACGCCCCCCCCTCCACCCCCCCCCGGTGTTTGTCATCGGGGTTGGGTTGTCGTCGCTTGGCAACGACGTTGTAAAACAAGCCGCCGCCCCCGGTGTTTGCCATCGGGGTTGGGTTTTCGTCGCTTGGCAACGACGTTGTAAAACAAGCCAATTCACTTCGTGAACTAGGCAACCAGGTTACCGTTTTTTTTTTACCTCTGTTTTTTTTTGCGGCAACCATAATGGTGGTCAAGTAGATCATGTTGTGCGGGGTCGAGAACCCTCACTCCGCGCAAGGGGGATGATCGCACCACGTTGTGTTAAAATGGTCAAACATCCTCGAGGCAGGTACACAGCAGTGCTTATAACTGTCTCTGGAATTGAAAGCACCAGAAAATAAATTAAGTCATACGCAGTTGTCATCCGTACGCAAGGAAGTAAGCACAAGATACCGAACACCCTTAGCAGGATGCAGCGCACCCTTTATGCGACTCGCCGAATACCTCACGGCGCTTCGCGCTTGGTGACGTGAGAGCCTGGTCCGGTGAGAACCCGGCGTGCTCCGTCCCGGCTTTGTAGGGATGCGAGGTCAATGGTCTAACGACTACGGCATGCACGACTATGAGTACCCCCCCCCCCCCCCCCCTGTCCAAACGCAAGGATGATGGCCAGCTCCTGGTTCGTCCTGGTGAAACGTAGCCTGGGCCGGCGAAAACCTGGCGTTTCGCTCCGTCCCGGCATTATCGGGATGGGAGGTCAATGGTCTAACGGCTACGGCATGCGTTTACATGAGTACACCCCCCGTCCCCCCGCCCAATGACCCCAGGAAAAGTGGATGCCGTCGCGGTCGGTGCTGACAGGGTGGCCGCCAACGGGGACACCGCGAACAAGATTGGCACCCTGCAGCTCGCCATCGCGGCGGCACACTACGGCATCCCCTTCCTTGTCGTCGCGCCGCTCACGTCCTGCGACCCCGAGGTGAGCGTGCTGATGTGTATCATTCTCCTTTTCAGGGCGAATCAGAAAATAATCGTGGTGTGCTAGTGTCGTCCGGAGCTCCAGGGTTGGGCTCCTGAGGGTCAGTAGTTCTGCGCAGGTTTCTCGAACCAGTGATCTTTGTGCTGTTGTGTGGGGTTCAGCATCAGGGACTCGCGCTGAGTGTGTTTCGCGCGATGAAGCCAGCTTGGTCGTAGCCTCGACGATATCTCTGCTGTGTGTCTATGGGGCAACGGAGTATATATGGTACTACTCGAGAACTCTTTAACAGACGCAGTAGGAGAGTCGGTTGCCCTTGACCAAGCCCCCCCCCCCCCGTCCAGACCGCCACCGGAGGCGGCATCAGCATCGAAGAACGCCCGGCGTCGGAACTCAAGACTGTGGCGGGCACCAAGATAGCGCCGGACGGCATCTCCGCTTGGAACCCTGCGTTCGACGTCACCCCGGCCAGGCTCATCACCGCGATAGTCACGGACAAAGGATGTGTGCCTAGGAAGGAGGCGACAGGAGACAAGGACAAGGAGTTCGACGTGAAGGCGTTTTGCCAAGCAATGTCTACGGGCGAGGTAGGGTCTGCCGTTTTGATATGTCGCATCGCCTCGTCGTTACCAACGCGCGACATTACGCCCCGTTCCTGCTTCCCTCGCATGCATCAACCTGTATGTGCTCATGAGTCTGTGTCGTTCACGGCAGGAGGCGTGTGCCGCCCTCCTTGAGCTTGCTCGCAACTGTAAGCCGTGCCCACGTGGGACTTTCTTCTGGCGTTCGAGGAATTTCAGCTGTGTTTCCCAAGGCTCAACGCTATTGCTTCATGCTACTGTGGCGTTTTCGGGCATCCGTCCAGATGTTGGAAAAGAGGGACATCAGTCTTCCCCCCAACAGCCGTGCGCGATCGGAGTCAAGTGAGATATGCCCGACCTCTCATTACCATCGTACTGCTGTGGTCTTCGTTGCCGCATGCAGGGACAACCGGACCAGCCACCCCCCAACCCGGAAGCCACCGCGCCCTCGGCTTCATTGGAAACCCCTGAGGGATACCGCGCTCTGACCGGAGAGGGGGCGATAGCCGAGTACCTCGCGGGCCTCCCCAAGTAAGCAAAGCGGGTGGCCATTTTGTATAGCCTTGTCTTTAGCAAGCGCAGACGGAGTAGTGCTTGGAGCAACAGCGGAATAAGTGTGTACATGGTTCAGTTCTGCCTCGTGTACCGCAACGTTTGACCCATGGGCGGCGGATTCCTGTTTTGGAGAGATACTTGTAGGTCAAATTTCTTGGTTTTGTCTTTTGGCGACATGTGGCCAGCGACGCGACGATAGAGCGTCGGCGGTGGGGTCAACAGTGGTTGGGAAACGTATACCTACCTATCTCGCCCGATTTCGTCCAAAATACCTGCATGATGTTCTTTGGTCAGCGGGTGTGTGTTGGTGTGCTTTGTCTCGCGCGCTGGCAAATCAACGCGGGCAATTATCGATGTCATTATTTGCTCAACATGAGTTAACCGCGCGCGACCAGTCAGCACCTGCCGCACTACGCCAAGGCGAAGGTTTTCTAGTCTTCGCTGTCGCGTGCCGTCTCCCTGTGAGCCCTCCCGCTTAGTGTAGATTTGCTCTCGCGCTTCATCGTATTTGGCCGCGCGCTGTCGATGGCGCCGCCGCGGCGGCGGGAGAGCGGCGGCGGCGGCGATGCCGGGAGTCAGGGTAAGGGTGCCGCTGATGTGGTTGCCGCCCGGGGTCGCCGCTGTTTCACTCCCCCTATCTTTTTAGCGTAGTACACGTGAATGCTGAAAGAGGCAGGTATCACAGCTCCCTTGTGCTGGTCTTGGCCCCTTCCTTCCTGGGCAGGGAGTGAAACCTAGTGAAAGAGGTGATCTGTTGCGATCGTTGCAACACAAGATGCCTCGGGACCTCCATGGTCTTCTCTCAACAGGCGCCACTACACGCACGCAGGCGACTTTAACGGAGGTCAGCGTGGCCGGCGCGACCGCTCGAGGTCACCCTTCGGGATACTCGTCGGCCACAGTAGCGCTAATCACCGAGGCGACAAGGAAATCGCTCCTGAGATGTCGGCGATCAGCAGCCGAAGAGTACCCCGAATGACTACCTCGAGTGGTTACACCGGCCACGTTGATCTCCGTTACCGGTCGTCTACGTCTAGTGGCGTCTGTTGAGAGAAGACCATGGAGGCTCCGGGGTATTCTGTCTAGTATCCTGTTTCGCACGTGGGATTAGACCCACCAAACCTGTCGTTTCTCGTCTCCGAGCCAAGAGTCACGCTCGACGCACCGGGGGGTGACTTTTCAAAGTGTGCAACTGCCAGCTGTCTGTCTCAGTCGGGGGAAATTGCCACCCTGTCGGCTCCACACGTCTGTGCGGTTTGGTGCGACTCGTTGGGCTATACACCTTGACTGTCCCTTCGTGACCGTCCTCACGCTGCGTCCCGCCGTTGGTTTGCGCCTGTTCCGTCCCGTGTGCCGGCGAGATAGGGTCATGGCGCTGATTGGCGCGTCGAGCGCGGCCGACGTCGTGTCGGAGGAGTTCGGGGACGGTAACCTTAACCTCGTCTTCCGCTGCAGGTGAGAGGGAGGGGGGGGGGGCGGAGAGAGAGAGAGAGAGAGAGAGAGAGAGGGAGAAAGAGACAGACAGACAGACAGACATAATCAGACACACAAACAGACGTATGTGTAGAGAGGTTTGACACCGTTACCCTTGGTCTTAAGGGTGAAACACGCCCCCTTCCTCCCATCACGTGCGTCGGAATGCCACCGTGCCTTTTCTTCGTGCTTGTTTTTCGCGGGGGCTAATGTTGCTGCTCTTGGTGTCACCACTTTCACTGGCGCTGCTCCAGGAATTAGAATTGAACGGCCCGGCAACTTTTCCTGACAATATCGTGTCGTAGTTTGCCGGGCTTGGCGCCTTTCAAACGAAAGAGTTTCCGCCGCCCTGTCGCTCCCCGAAACGTTTGGCATTGTACTGCGTGGCTCATTCCGCGTGCGATGATCGGCCCTTAACTCTCCGAACTGTTTTTACCCCTCCCACCGAACGACCAGTGTCGAAAACGTGCTGACTCCATGTGTCCTGGTTTTTGTCTGGCCCTGAGAAGTGATTCTGATTCCTACCACCCGTGTGTCGACGCTTGATCGCGGCAACAGGGGTCCGGCTGGGGACGCCGGCGGGACGGTGATCGTGAAGCAAGCGTTGCCCTATGTCCGCTGTGTCGGGGAGGTGAGCAATAATCAGTTCGTGCGTCGCTCGTTTCTCTTTTGTTTTTCATTGATGCCGAACTTTGCCTTTTTTTTCATTGCTATTCCTTGTGCTGTTGTTGTGTTCTCGAACAGCGCCGACTGCCACAGCAGCGATCACATCGTGTCGACCCCGTTTCTGTGCTGTTCACGGGTGAACTTGTGGAACTTCGTCA
>FN649736.1:295365-368768 GCA_000310025.1 Ectocarpus siliculosus
TGCTTCGTAGAGCCGCCGCACATCATCCTGCGGCTCGGGCTCATCCAAGGCCTCCGGTACAGCACCCTCGCGGCGGACATGGGCACGTACCTCGCGAGAACGCTGTTCTTCAGCTCCGCGTTGCACCTCACGGGGTCCCAGATGAAGGAAGAGATTGGTCGCTGGGCCAGCAACTGGCCAATGTGCGAGCTCACAGAGCAGGTGGGGAGGGCCGTGGTAGCCCGTGGGGTTTGTTGTGGTTTTCCGTACGACTTGTTGGCCAAGGGTCTCTTGTGTGTGAATCGATGGAGGCCTTGTGGTCAAGGGATAGAGGGGGCGATGGTTTTACGGACCCTTTTTCCAAATGTTTGTCGGCTCCGATCGCAGCTGGGCAATGGTTGTAGTGTTTGAGTGTGGCTCTTTTGTTTAGCATCGACCCCGCTAACCGACTGAAAATTGAACGGACGTCAATCGTTCTGGCTCGCCTTTGTGTTCTTATTTTTGGCGTCGACCGCGCTAACCAGCTGGCCAATGCAAATACGCCAGTCTCAGTGCGGTCGAAAGAAAATTATTCCAAAGGCCATGGTCTGGGACCCCGTGAGGGGGCGTCATGGGGGAGGCTAAGCTACTGTCCGGATTGTTGACAGACTGGACGTGTTTACCAAGGCTCGCGCATTCGTTTCGGGGTGCTTTCATCATCCTCCCTTGCATTCACCACCGCTCTTGTCGCCAATGTTACCACTATGTTTTGGACACTCCTCTCTATTCCTGCGGTGTTTTGAAAAATGTGCATTCAATCAGAGAGAGACTACCCATTCGAGATAATTCCACAGTTCTAGCCGAAGGGGACGATTCCACAGTTCTAGCCGAAGGGGACGGGTTGAAGTCTTCACAGTGAATGGGAAGAACACCGGCTGGGTGCTGGGCTTATTTAGGGTCTATTCACAGCGCCTATACATTGAGCTTTTATCAGTGATGCCAGCTGTTCCTGACCGCCTGCCCACCCCCACCCCCCTAGTGCACAAGAACACTGTAAAGGTGCAAATATCACAAGACCTCTCCCCAGTAGTCTTCTTCTATCGACGGGTCCACGGCTGTCGGGGGAGAAACCCTCCGCTATGTCGTGTGTTGTAACATTCTGCCTTGACAGGAACACGCCGTTTGTTGTGCGGCAGGTCTTCTGGCTCAAAGCTCTTGCTCCATCATCGTTTCCATCCTTCTCTTTTGTTCCCTTTCCCTTTCCTCCTCCTTCGTCACTTCACCACGAATTCCCCTCATTGCCAACATCCTCCTTCCGCCCGCGCTATCTCTGATGTCCCAACCTATTGGGTGCGGTGGAATGTGGTTGCCCATTAGTCCGTTGGTGTTTGTGTGTGTTTTGTGATTATATCATTGCATCGACCGCGCTACTGTAACCGGCTGACCAATTGAAGGAATCTATCGAGAGGTGGGTTTCGTAAGGCAACCTCCCTTTTTTCGTCCGTTCTCCACCATCTGACGTTGTCAAAAAAGTGGGGTTTGTAAGCAACCTCCCATTTGTCATCTGTTCGCCACCACGCTGACATTATCGAAAGTTGGGCACTGTTTTACCAACCTCCCTTCTGCATCCGTTCGCCCCCACCGCTGACTTTATCGAAAGTTGGGTTTTGTAAGGCAACCTCACTCTTTCCATCTGTTCGCGACCACGGCTGACTGTATCGAAAAGTGGTTTTCTCCACCCTTTCCATGGAGTTGCGACATGAACCGTGGCTCTCTTTACGGAATTATGGGTTTTGTCATATCAACCTCCGTTCGTTCATCCGTTCGCCACCACCGCTGACTTTATTGGAAAGGTTGTTTTCTCCGACCCTTACATGGAGTCCGACATGAACCGCTGGACCAGCCCGGAGCTCGACGAGGCTGCCGCAGCCCTTAGGACGGACGTCCCCCTGCGGCTTAACGCTTCCAGGCTCAAACAGAAGTTCATGACCAGCTGCGAGGTAAGTCCCCCGAGATATACAGCAGTGATGGGTCCTTGTACATAAGTCCGCATGAATATGGCCGCAGGTTACCCTGTATTTGGGGGGGTGAATATGTCCGCAGGTTACCCTGTATTTGGCCGCATGGATAAGTCCGCCGGTTACCCTTTGTTTGGCCGGTGAACTCGCGCGACGCCTATGGAAATTGATTCATGCTACTCTCAGTCGTTTCGGGTGTTTGGCATTAGTCCGCCGGCCAAAGGTCTCGGCACTTTCCGGCTTTGTATAGGGACCACTACTGCCTGTACACCGAAATTTTGTTTTCCCTTGTACATCCCATAGCCCACGGTGGATTGGTTTAGTCGATTGTCGGCTACTCGGAGCATACCGTACCCGAGGCGACCTAGGGGACGATCACGGCAGGTTGCGGGGGTGTGGTAGGTGCCACACGTCTCAAAAGCTTTGGCGGGTATGTACACATCCCGTGTGCAAGAACTTTCCGTTTTTTGGAGAAAACTTCGCTTCTTCGTTTCCGCGCCCAGAGTTTCGCTGACCGAGCCTTATCTGTTTCGCGTCTGACACGCCCACGCCTTACCGCAACACTGTTTGGTCCTGACGGGTGTTGTCGGAATGGACATGGAATATGGACCGGTCCTGATCTATGTGGAATTGATCGGGTGTGAAAATGGCACAGGCCCTTATTCACGCGGATCTGCACACGGGTTCCGTGATGGCCATGGAAGGATCAACACAGGTTTGACCTTAGACGAACGCGTAGCCAAGATGGTCGCATGCATGGGCATTGAGTCTTGCAAACGACGTTCGCTACCATTGTCAGTGGCCCGGATTTAGGGTTCATGCAGTGCTTTGAGTTCCACAAGTACGGCAGCATGTAGTGTCCCAGAAATAGATGGGACGACAGCGCACGACATCCCCTCTCCTTGTTTCTCGCTGCCGGTAAGGGCCATGGCTTGGGTTTCGGCAGGATGTCTCGCAAGAGGAAGGAGTGAGAAGTAGAGAAGTCTTGGCCTGGCTGTGAGACGCTCAGTGGGATGTAGACAAGTCTTGACCAGTCTTGTGCCCAGGGCATGAACAAGCTAAATGGTTCGTCGCACGCATCCGTTTCTTGTTGTCGGCGACAGGTGATCGATCCCGAGTTCGCGTTCTACGGGCCGATGGGCTTCGACCTGGGCGCCCTTATCGCGAACATCCTCCTGGCCTACTGCGCGGTGCCCGGTAATGGGCAGGGGGAGGACTACGCAGAGTGGCTGCTCGAGCAGGTGAGTCATACCGGAAGCAATTTGGGCGGCATGACATACCGCGAGTCCCGTGCGACAGGCACGGAAGGGAAGCTGGAATGTTTCTGCCTCTCGACTGCACTGAAATCTTTTCAGTTGCGAGGAACGGCACGGTGCTGTCAAATGACGCTTCGGGTAGCCGATGCCACGTCGGGCTTGTATTGGTCCTGGACAGGAGCTGTGACGGTCACCCACCCCCCAAGTCCCCCCGTTTCGAACAAGTGTGGGGTCGGTGAGTTCCACTTCCGGTAATCGAATAAAATATTTTTTAAGAGGCTTGTCGTTTTGTGCCGAGGGTTTTGGGGCCTTGTTTCCCCCGAAAATCGAAATGCGCCATTGTTTGGGTTATGTTTCTGTTGGATTCGACAGGTGTCGACGGTATGGACGAGCTTCAAGGGGGCATTCCTGGAGCTGTGGATCGACGAGGAGTTGCACAAGGGACAGGCGTACCTGCGGGCCATGTACCCAGACACAAAGGGCCTCGAGGATGCCCAAGCGCAGTACATGCAGATGCTGTGGCAGGTGACAACACCCGCTCTTGAGGAGTCGTTTTCAGCATTTTCAACTACTTTTGAGTAGATGTAAGACTGTCGGGGGGGTATTGTCCGGCTGAGGAGCAGAAAGAGACAAAAGACAACGACGAGACGGCAACATCTTTCCCAGCTTGTCGAAGATAGATGTAGACGCAAGAAATGCGCTTCTTGGCTTGGCCCTACATGATGACAATCCGACCGATGCCAACAACCGGCAAGGAGGAGCCCAGAATCTCGAGTTTTGCTACTCGCAGCCATGGCAAGCGAAAACACCACTGCCAATACTCTTCCAGAGCCCGAACCTCCATGTATCTCTGGGTTATCAGGAGAGGCCTGAAAAGGACCAAAGCCATTTCCTGGTTGTAGCAGGTCAGGCTACGGTGGCATGTGATCACGGCCACATTATAAATCCGACCATTCCGTCTACCCTTCCCCCGACGTGGAGACGCCTGGAGCCGGCCGAAGTATTTCCTTTTAGCTGCTGCTTCTCGTTGTAAGAAGTTGAAGGCATGCCACGCCGAGCGCTGGTATTCTTCGTCCCCTCGGACCGTAGACCTTGACTTTGAGCGGCGAGGAGCATCGCCCTCAGTGCACTCGACATGCTGCCGCTCGAAGATGGTAACCTCCGAACACCCGTCTCGAAGCCGCTCGCACGCTTTCCCCTCTCGCCCCTCTGGCCTCCTCCCGCCGAACCCCCCGGACCCAGGACACGCTCGGCTTCGCGGGGATGAAGATGATTCGACGCGTTGTGGGCATCTCCCACGTCGAGGACCTCGACGGCATCAAGGACAGAGCCGCCCGCGCGCGGTGCGAGTCCCACGCCCTCGCCCTCGGGAAACGCCTCGTCATGGCCTCGAAACCCCTCGATGGGAGCTCCGACGGCGTCATCGCCGAGGCCGAAGACGTTTTCGTCTTGGCGAGATCGCTTGGTGGCGCCGGTGGATCGTGATGATGCAGGTCGCGTTCTGCGGAGGTATCGGGGCGTAGGGGGGGGTTTCGGGTACCGACGTTTTTCTTGCTCAATCAGCTGCTTGACGCCGCCCGCAGGCAGCTCGTCAAAACGAGAAAAAGGAGTGTATTTGAAGGGGTGATCTAGAATCGAACCGGAAGGGGAGAGGGGGACGTTCTTTTTTTTTCCTGCCCCTTTGGAAGTGATATTATGTCTGTCGACGTCTTGGCAAGAAGTCGCTGCCTTGTCCAGTCGCACTGAAAGCATGCGTGTTTATAGAGTCGGGAAAACCGATTTTGGTTTCGCATAAACTGCGCCCCAGCAAGTATACCGGCCGGCTAGACGTGTGAGAGGCAAGTGCGCCGGGACGATGGATGGTCGTAAGTATCGCACGTATCTGCGGGGTATTGTTGCTGTGTGCGCCTTTTCGTCGGGAAACCCGAGCCAAGTGTGTTGAAACTTTTTTCTAGACCTACTTGCGGTATATGTCAATTGCAAAATTGAGAGTGCTTCGGTGAGATGAATTAATCAGCAAGCGGATAGAGGGCCACTTTTTCGACAAGTACTACTTACTGCGTTGGTGCAAGTGGATGCCGACACTACAGTTTAGACCCACCATCCCGTCTTCCGGCTTCCATCGCTTTTTCGGCAGCCACCTTGGCCTTCGTACGGCTGGTGACGTGCATCGGACGTTCGCGTTGGTTCGGGAGGGAACCCCCTGACCTTTTAACCTAGCAGATATCATGGGCGATGGTACAACATCTACAAGAATGTTGCGTAAAGTTGATTATCCGAGGTACGCTATGTAGTGATGTGGTTCGTGAAGAACGGAAGAGAGTGCGCCCACGAAAGGAAAAGGCGGCGGGCGGAAATGCGATTACCCCTTTTTGATATAGAAAATAGTATCGTATCGTTTGTATAGGGTTTCATATGGCGTTTGGGGGGGTCGTCTCATACCCTACCCAAACAAATTCTCTACAATAAGAAGTTGGGTGCCTAGGTGTCGAAGATATGTTTTTTCGTTCAACCTTGGTTACCTCTGTTGTTTTACAATCGCATTTCATTATATGAAAGGAACACCATAAAATATGGGGGGTGATTTGTGCACCTGCGTGCCCAGTTCGGGGGTGCTCGGCAGAACTCTGATCTACGGGGCCTCCGGGGGCTACGTGCATGGTATGGGTATAATGGACATGCCGCGTGGGGATCGTCTTGCCTCCCGCATGTATACCAATCTCTAGTTCATGCAATATTTTTCTTGAGTCAACCCTGTTTCTCTCTTTCGGCCCCTGACGAAGCTATTGCACCCAAACGCGATTACATGGGCCTGGTGTTGGTGACTGGGTGTCGGTGTCTGGGCTGTGTTGGTTTTGGTGGCTCGGCGTACACGATCTGTACAGCGAAGTTAGGACGCGGCCAATGGGGGCGGGACAGCACAGCGAGCGGTAGGTAGTGTTTAACCTCGACGACGACGGTGGCCATCGGAGACGGGCGTGGTGTTTGAGTGCGTGTGTAATCTGCTGTTCTTTCGTCTTTCGTTTCGCTTTAATTTGAATTGTGCTGTCGGTTTTCCATGTCTTGTCTGCCTTCAGATCCAATATCACTGCTGTACTTCCCCCCCCTTTGTTTGTGTGTCTGCGAAGCAATTTGTTTTCCTCTCGTTGCGCGCGTTTGCAGGCATTGTTTGGTTTGTTTTTGTCCTATTGACGTGTTTCTACTGCCGTTTCACCTTGCTAAGTGATATTGATTTATCGGCCAATGGCAGGAAATTCCATAGGCTTTAGGTGTGTTTCTGGGAGAGGGAACGAAATGTTGCGGCCGAAGGTCTGTTTGCAGGGAACAAATATCACAAATGGTGGTGGAAGTATTTTTCTGCGTGCGGTTCTTCCTACGTTGTTTTTACCTTCTTGGTTGGGATAGCATTCTCTCTGGGAAGTTACCGCCACGTTTTTCTCATGTTTTTGGACATGCGTAGGCGTTGGTTGGGCGTGTGACGCGCTGGGTGATCAGGTCGGGGGGGGGGGACTGGTTCTTCGTCCTTCCGATGCAACCATACCCGACGACTCAATCCTTGCAGAGTAACAGGTACCAGTACTAGTTTTGGTCCTGCACATTGGTATGAATACTGAACTGAACGTTCAACGTATTTTCTTCCATACATTTTTTTTTGTCTTTCCTTTTGTTTAGTAGATTAGAATTTTGTCTGATGGATTTGGAATGCATAATTGGCATTCTGGACGTTGCGGAAATCACAGCTGATTGTCGTCCTGCTGTCGGAAATCATGGGGGTGGGGGCGTGATACCATGATATCCGCCGCAGTTCAACAAGCAGTGTTCTGACATCGAGCTATGGTACGTATTTGATGTTATTTTCCGCGTTTAACCTGCGGAGTTGATATGGCATTGAATGTTGAACGGGACTTTCGTCTGCGTTAATTTGAGACGTCCCAACAGGGGGGCTGTTGGATCGATTCTGTTGATGTGGAGGGATCGACGCTGCAGCAGAAATTGATCAACGTTTCACTGGAGGAACGTTTCCGAACACGTGTGGGACTTGTTTTATCGGTTTGTTTGCGGGCTTTGCCTTTATGCTGGTATGTGTATTGGCGGAAAGATTCGGGCATCTCATGACAGGTCATGGTTGAAGCCTTTGTGCTCCCGAAGGTTGAGGATTTTGTTATGAGTAGTTGACACATTTCCCGGGAGTCACGCCTCCCTGTTCTGACGCGATTCCAACGTAACGTTGATTTTTGCCAGGCATTTTTCCAAGGGTACCTTTGTGTGACTGCTTGAGAATTTGTAAGAGGTTTTTCTCGAGAGGGTGATTCGTTTGTTGACAGACTTTGTGGGGATAGTAATTTGACATCATCTCAGAAGATTTGAAAGCGTTCGTAGAACATGTGTCGTTGGAAAATCAACCGAGATGTCGTAGAGCGTTGTTATTTTGGGAGAATTGTTTGGATTGGAATGGTGGATGATTGTCCTTTTGATTATATTTGGTACATTTTTTTGTTGCCGTTTTACTTGGCAGTGATCGCGACGGGGGTTTCGTAGATCGATCGTGACATCTCGTAGCGAGCAGGGAGCTGTTCGGGGGTGCTCGGCGGAATACTGATCTGCGGGGCCTCCGGGGGTTTCGTGGATGATATGCGTATGATGGACATGCCGCGTGGGAATCATCTTGCCTCTCGTATGTCTGTCACTCTCTATAAGCAATGAAGGTCCTGAGGCGCCCTCTTTCTCTGTTTCGGCCTCTGACGAAGCTGTTGCACGCAAACATGGCCCCTACCCATATGTGCGCTCGCTCGTGTGCGCTCGCCGCGCCCGCATGCTGTGTACTGCAAACGACACCTACTACCTATTATGATAGGCGACGGGAGAGCGTGATTATTATAGCACGCCCTAACGCAGGGGCGCAGGCCTAGCCCAGCCAGGCTGTTTCGGCGCAAGACGGGACATATTCACTTTCGGACAAATTCATCAAAAAGTGATGCATTTCGACTATCGATGGAATGCTTCTTCTTGAGTTTTGTCAACATCGGGGAATTTTCCCTGTCACAATGGGTCACTAGAATACCTTGTAGTCACTACTGACAGAGGATTTTTATCATTTCACTACGACATTATTGACCAACATTGATCGTATGTTGTCAAAAATTTTTATCAACACAGGTATAGTCACGGCAATAGTGATGGCAACAACAATATTTGTCCTATAGACTAGAGCGTCAGACACCGCAAGACAAGGCAAAAATGTTCTCGGCGTGCACTAGAGGCGAACTCACCCGTAGTCCAGCGAATAGGGAGGGGGAGAGGGCTGTGAGGAAGAGGGAGGGAGAGGGGTGGTGGGGAGAAGACAAGGAGGAAGGGGACAAAGAGGAAGAGGAGGAAGAGGAGCCGGACGGACGTAGTAAGCTCGTCGCGGAGGCGCAAACGCGCGCCGAAACGGCGTTTTACGGGGGGGTTGTTGGCCCTCATCGCTTCTGCGTGCGAAAGTGTCGGAAAATGATGGTATATAGGCACGGAACGGGAGGCGAACGGAACACTCTCAGCACAACTGCGAGCTCCTTATAATCAAACATACATACAGTCAGTGTTCCGTGGTTGGCGTTCTTCGTTCCCGCGCGTACAAGGACGTGATGCCATTCACTTCGGGCTTTTAGTCTTTCACTGCAAATTGGTTCGAAGGTGGACGGATATGGGTGTGGGTGGTGTGTGGAGGATGTTATATATGTGGTTTTATTCGTTTCATTCATTCTTTGCGTTCGAGTTGGAGTTGGCAGATAGATCTCTTACTGTATGTATTATCCATTAATTAATCCAGACAACGGGGGCATATTTATTTGGTTGTCCAAAGTCTAACTTTCAGCGAATCTGCTATTATTGCACATGAAGAAAACCTCACATTACGGTCGAGGCTCGGTCCTTCTTTGTTTGGTCTATCTACATGGGGTACCCCCACGGCAACTACATTGAGCACCTGGTCTTCTCACGGCTATATAAGGCGGAGCGTTCTGGAGGGAGAATGCACATTATTCATGAAACACGCAGCAATCAGATGATGGGAGCAACATCGAGAAAATAAAAACGGTTTCGGATTGAGGCTCAATTTTGTCTATGATATAACCCCCTGCCGTCGTGAGACGGAACGACTGCTGGTGCCTTGTCTGTCATCACGTACGTATGTACCTCCTGTGCGCCCTCGTGCAACTCATTATGAAATTTCCCGGACATTTATTGTGATTGCGTGCATGCCTCGATGTAAAGGCATCATGATCCTTAGAGAGAGCCTTCGTCCAACCCCTCTGCAACACACACACCAACACACGAAGCCTAGGGCTGTTAGGCGCAAGATCGGCGTGATAGCATAGAAAGATATGCGTACATACATGATCTCTACCTGATGGTCGACCTGCAAGCGCACAGGGTTCCACACTTCGCAGGCAGTTTCAGTTTGGGAGGAGCATTTTCGCGGCCATTTGAGCAATCAATGCGGACCGACTTCGGCGCGGTATATTTTTCTGCGAAACCTCCACGCGCGCACAATCATGATATATATGTAGAAGATGCCACAAAAACGAGGAGGCAGAAGGCCCCAGAAGGCACGGGCGGCCAAATCATTGGCACGGGTACAAGGAGCAGGGCCTACAACAGGCAAGCGGGGCACCGAAGGGAGCCCGGGGCAAAGGACTATCCAACACGGTTTCTGTTTTGATGAAAAGCTACACAAGTCGTAGTTGGGCAGCAGCAAGCAGCGGTCTTTACTTTCATCGGTTGAATTCCGACCAGTAAGTGTGGTCCGCACACGACCACCACCTCCTCCCTGGCTCTTCCCTCTTCCCCCCCACCAGGTGCTGGCACATTTTTTGCCACCACCAAACACCAAAACTCCTCGCCACGAAGCGACGGGGTCAGCAGTCAGCAGCAACCGCCTTGCACGCCCCTTCCCGTCGCCTGAAATCTACAGGAGTTCTCTGCCTCTGCGTCTGCCTCCATCTCTGTCTCGCGCGCGGGCGAACTACTGATCGTCGGCTGGCCCAACAGCGGGAGAGAGGAGAATATGCCGGTGCCGATGGTCCGGCAAAGAGCCGGGCTTCAGGTTGACCCCCCTGCATCCAGCACAAGAGGTGAGGAAGAGAGACACACATGCATGAGACGCCGGGTTGGGAAGAATCGTGTCCGCGTGTGTTTGGATGCGAGTGCCTATCTATGCATGTGAGTGATGATCTCTGGGATCCCGCCGCTCCGATCTCTCTCATCCGACCAAGATACTGCAAAAAAGGTCTGGAGTGCTACTGTAAAACGAGCTAAATAACCTGTTGCGGCAGCAGCATCAGCCTTGCAAATCTCGCCATGCGTCGACGGCGGTGGTGCGCATAATAATCTTTCTCCTTACAACCCGCTGCCCAGACTACATATACATGTACATAGAACAGACCCACCACACGAACGTGCGGAGAATCCGCCCGTCATGCCTTTTGCGTTGCCTCCGGCGGGAGAACCTAAAATGCACGATGATTCCTTCTTGTTTCGCCGCCACCGTCGCGCAGGCCGGCTACCCGGTGCACATGATATCATGTTGTCAAGGTCCTTTGTCGCCACATTCCTCAATTAATTGCAGTTTGGGTTGCACTCAGCGCTATGAGGCACACGGCAATCTTTATGGTGTACCTGCTGTAGTCATAGGCAGTGTTTAGTGTGAAACTCACCGCTGTTCGGTGCCCAACTTCGCGATTCTTGGAATCAAACCTGTATACACAAACAACCAGTAGTCTTGATCCCGACTACTCTGTTGTCTACAAGTCTTGTGTGTAGGTTGTTCGGTATTAGGTGACGAAGAGGATGAACAAATCATGTGACACGTTTTCTGAAAGATCTCGGCGAGACGGTTCCAGCGCCTCCCGCCATTGTTGGCACCGCCGCTTTTAGCTGTGAACATCGCGACCACGGGGGGGGTATGGTGCCACATGCGGCAAGTATGTTCATGGTTGCAGCAGATGATTATTTTTTTCTAAATATTTTCTCGCATCGTTGTCATTGACACCAAATCTATGCACGATGCTGCTGTAGTTCATACGTTCATACGCAAGTCACCCACCCGCCTCGCTGGACACAATTATGGAGTTTATACGAACATCACCCACACCCACATGCAATGCAGCGTCTGGTTCAAGACTGGCGCGTTTTTATTGGTCGACCGACACGAAGAAAAACTTCAGAATTCAGTATTTTTGCGAGGTTTCTCGCGTCACGCTCTCTGCCGCGGCGAGGAAGATTTTTCTTTTAGCCAAGTGGGCGTACGGGAGGCATATCCAGCACGAAGAGCCCCGAACTGAGAGGGCGAGCTTAAGAAGAGAGGAAAAGGGGAGGGCATGGGACGTTCTACATTTTTCTGCAGGCTGCGAATGTTTGATCATGGGGTCACGCAAAAGATAGATTTGACGCCCCCAAACTGGAGGGGCGAACACTGGCTTTTGATCCCCGAAATAGGCTCCCCAGTACTAATTCCCTGATTCCAATATTGAACCAAACTCGATTGAGATCACCAAAAACATATGGAAGGCGTGAAGGGAAGCTGTCCATACTGAATTGCCTCCCGCGAGCCCCCTGCCTGGGGTCCTTAGGGTATCGACGAGAGATAGATACAAAACGTAAGAGCCTGTTTTTTTCTTGACCCCCCCGCCCGTGGCGAACCATCCCACATCGCAGTGTCTTGTTGCAAGCGAACGCTAGCCTCACACCCCACCAATTGTGACTTACGCCGGGGGTCCGGATTTTTTCTCACTTGCGCGTCGGCGGCTCACGTCCGATCATCGTTTAGTATGGGTGGTTTCTCGTTCCAAACAAAGGTGAAGGCAGGTATGGACGGGGATGGACAACACAACAACATGTCAACATTTCGAGCGACCAACCGACCCTAAATTCGTTCCTCCTCGGCCTTCCATCCAGGCTCTTCGATTACGTACAAAGCAGCACCACATGGCTTAGATTCCCTTCATGGCGGCTGAATTTGGTCTTGCATTGCCCCCCTTCTTGTTCCACTCCGCAGACCCCCCTGTCGTCGCCATTGACGTCGGAAAGTTCGGGACGGCCTACTCCTGGAAGGCGGATGAGCATCCTATCCCACGCGGTGTGCGAAACCTCGAGATCGAACAGCCCAGGGAGGGAACCGTGCGCAAGAGCCCGAACTCGCTTCTAGTACATCGCGAAAATAGACAGGTGCTATTCGGCGACTTCGCCGAGGGGTGCTTCACCGGTCATGCCTCCCCGGTCGGAGGGCAGCTGTTTCGACGGTTCGGTCGTCAGCTGTGGCTTGAATCAAGCTGGAGTTTGGACACACCGGTCAAGTGCTCCAGGAACCGTTCTGTGGTGGAGTTGATGGAAATCTTGGTCTACTTGCTCAATCACGTCAGAGATGTAAGCGAGAGAAATGGAAAATCGGTCCGTGTTCTTGTTACTCTCACCTGCAGGAGAGTTTAGCCCGACACAGAGCGGGTGAAAGCTGGGCGATGAGAGGGCCAAGGACACCTCGCGAACGTGGCGGAATGCAGCAGACACATCCAAGAAAAATGCTTACAATAGGTCATCCTGAGTAGTAACTGTAATTCCTCAAGCCTTTTTTGCAGCACTTGACCCTTTGACGTCTGGTCAGAATTATTCCCTCCTCGTCAAGTCTGAGCATGCTTCTTCTCCCAACGTTCCTGGTGTATCCCGCTACAACCCTTTCCCACCTTGTGCGAAGTACAAATCAAGGCCACGAGGCGACCCGTTCAGTCACCTCCGTCGCTGTTTTCGTCCCAGGCTGCTCTCTTGAACCTGTCGACGGCGGGCGTTCCACCGATGACGGTTGATGGTGTGAAGTGGGTGCTGACCGTTCCAGCCTCCCTCCCGGAGCAGCAACAGGAGGCCATGAGAACTGCCGCCGTCATGTCGAGCTTGGTCGACGATGGCCACGACGACGAGGTGCGCATGCAACGAATGTCTCCCCGAGGAGGCCCGAAGCGCTAGCTACGGCCTTGTTCTTGTGCATAGCTGTGTGTGGGATCTGAGCAGCACGTGTTCACAGTCTCGGGAAAAGCTGTGATCGAGACGCATTGGCCGCGCCGCGGAGGGCCGGGAGGTTGCAAGTGGGCAGGCAGGTCGACCCGAAGTCGTCATGACCCGTGGTTGGGGATTCTCGGATGCCGTGGACGCAACAATAGCCCTTGTGCTTGTGCTTGTGGATCCAAACCTCACGGATGGCTGTGTGACAAGTTTTTTTTTGTGTGTGACATCACGCAACAGGAGTGTGTCGTGGTGGACATCATGGAACCAATCGCTTCTTCTCTCCTTGAAAAAAGCGAATGGGTCTTGTTCTTGTGATGACTGCTGTGCAACAGTTGAAACGACAATTCTTTGGCGCCTCCGTTGATGGAATCTCGGAGTTGTAGACAGAGAGAAAGGGGGCGGATCTTTCTAGATTAGACTGACAATTGCTGACGTCGCTAACCGACCAAGGGGTATTAGCAAACCAGAAATCAACAGCACCAATATTGACCAATAGGAAAACTGCGGGCACGTGGCATTCACGGCGGGATGCCAGGTCGCCGACCTCCTCGCTGCTTGTCTACGATCTGAGGCCCATATACTTTTTTGTCTCCCTTCTGTGCTACCGTGCCGTCAGCATCTTGTGTTTTGCCCAGAGGCTATCGCTGCCTGCCTCGCGTTTCAAGACAACCTCAGTCAAGACAGCCTCCCCTGGAACGTTGGCGACATATACTTGGTGAGCATGTGCCCCACATGTTCCACATGTGGAACCTGACGATGCCACGTGGAAGGACAGATGTATTTTTTTGCTGGGGGAGGGGAAACACAAACCTGCGGTGTTTTAATCATCGAGATCTTGCAATTTGAAACTTGTTTAGCCCAACATTGTTACCTGCTGTACGTGCACGCGTCGGTGCATTGTTCGTGCCGGTACTGGTCCGGTACATTGCTTGTTACGCGTCTCTTGATTGCCCTGAGGTTCCACGAGGCTCGTGTATAGAGTCTTTCAAGAAGCTCATTAACGTTCACCTCGAGTCTTTCAGGAAGCTTGTTGACGTTCACCTCGAGGAAGCCGTTAGAACCTCAATAGTGAGCCCAGGACATTTTGGAAAACTGGCGGTCGCACCCGTACATTGTACCCACAGCCGCTATCGACACGCCAAAACCTAACCCTGACTCTAGATAGACTCTTCGTCGGGTTGTTTTGTGCCTAACGTGCCGTGGAGCCCCGTAAAGCGTTCCGGAAGGGAGTTTGCGCGATAAATGACGTGAAAGGAGGATTCACGACGCTCTGTCTTTGTTGTAGGTGGTGGACTGTGGAGGAGTGACCGTCGATCTTCATGCGGTCGGCGTATGCGACATGGAGAAGCGGGAGTTGAGCCTGATGCACGAGGGCACGAGCGGACCATGGGGAGCTGAGAACGCGGACAAGCAGTTCGATATTCTCCTGCAGGTGCGAATACACGGTGGCAAACCATAAATATCCGCATCTTGTGCAGCGACCATTATTCATCAAGGTGAAAACCACATCCGATGGCTTGATCACTGACCCAAACCCCACTCAGGGTGTATGCTGAACCTACGAAAGACGAAGTATGGTCACGTTAAGGTGTGTTAATTGTCGGAATAAGGGTTGGCGTTGTTTCTCCGCGACATGATTGCAACATGCTTTTCTCACTGTTCCGCGCTGCATATTCTAGGTCGATGGTTTGGAGTCTGGCTACATTGCTTGCTCTTGCTACGTTCGTTCCTGGCTGGCGCTTTCGCGATTCGTTTTGCCTTAATTTCAACAGAGATTCGCCAGATGTGCCGCTCCGGAAGGCACTACTAATCGAGCAATGGCCAACTTCTTGAGCAGCTCAGCCAAGCTTCGCATCATGCAGGTGAGCGAAGCGGGGTCAGCTGCGACTGCTTGGCTTTCACCCAGCCATTGCCTTTGGTGCCCCGACAGCCGTGTCGATCTACCCGTGCGGTGATGGGTCGAGTTTTTTGGTAATTTCCCGACTTTTTCCGACATGAAAGGTATCAGGCAAAACTCAAGCTCCTGTTTGCGAGCTATCAACTGAACAGCTGTGGCAGCCACGTCTTGCCTGGTGCATGTCGCTCGAGAACTTGAAGACGACGCGCGAACCGCCCCCTAGTTTTCCTTCGCGCAGGTGCACACCTTGGTGGTAAGTTGGGAACCCGCGCCGTCCATCCATGGTTAGCCCTCTCTCTCTTCTGTTGTCGCTGCTGCCAAACACAGGCCTGGGAAACAAGTAAGGTCGGCTGGAAGGACAAGAACGACGAATGCTGGATCAATGTGACCGAGATGAAAGACTACCCCCTTGAGGTCACAATAGAAGGCATGGACAGAGCCAGAAACAACGAGAACCGGCATGGAGAGGTGAGGTCCACCATTCGGTCACGTTGTCGGCGGCGGTGCTCGAAGAAAATTGGTGTATACGATCGGAGGCAGAACCGTACGGTTACTGTGTGCGTGGGGGAGGACAACGGGCGTTGTAGGATGGCATTGGGCGCCTGGAAGAACCACCACCTTGCTTTTGCCGAGTCGCAAACCTTCATCGTGATATCGAATTTCTGTGCTGGTATTCATTATGCCTTGCTGTAACGTCTCCTGTCGTGTCAGAAGCTCAGGCCGGCACGGCAGATAGATGGGCCAACCACGGCAAAGCTGAACAAGCGGAAACCTTGCCGCCCATGCCCACCTTTTACAGTATCAGTTTGGCTATTTAAGACATTGAGAGAAAAAACTGAGCCCACGTCGATTGAAACTGTCAACTAACATTAGGATACATTTCCCGAAGATACGTTTGATACCTGACTAGACGAGGCTGATTTTCGTATGCACATTCTTGCGAAATTGCGAACGAGCGGAAATTGCGCATGCACTCAAGCTACAGTATGTTGCGCCGGGAATACCGTGCTGCATTTCTTTGTGGTCAGCAGCTCGTGGGAGGTCACGGGACGTGTTTCTTGGTCTTGAAGCCAGCTTGGATGAAGAAGGCCTTCCAAGAGTCGATCGACATGTGAGTCTAGAGAGGAGGTAGCGAATCGTCCAAGCGTCTCTGCATCAGCGCTTCACCGACACATTTTTACCACGCCGAACGGTTCGCGCTGGTTCGTAGCAGTCCTGTACTTCACACGCCGTGAGAAACATACAAACCTCCTGACCATCGCGATGGGTTGGCCGCGTTCATGGTACAATGCTTTCGGCAACGGGCACGGCCAGGATTTCGAAGGCGATGTCAGAGCAGCTGGACAAACGTGAGCTGCAAGGACTCACATCGGTCGTGATGGTGGGGGGCTTTTCGGAAAACGTTCTCGTGCAGGTACTCCTTGATGTTCAAGCAATCTACCAGTATTTTTTCCGATAATTTTTGTCCAAAGTCAGAGTCTTACGCGGCGAAACACTCTACGTTGGTAGGAGTTGGTTGCTCCTTGCTTACGCACTTCTTGGATGTGCCCATTTTTCTTTTTCGCAACCGCCAAGGGCAATCCGTAGGCCGATTTCGCGCCGCTTGTACGAAATGGTGCAAATATATAAAGGCAACGACATTCGACACGGCACAGCAACAACCCGGTCGTAGAACAACCTCGCGCTCAGATTGGTGTTCTTCGAGGAATGTTTGCATCCGAAGTCCTCTTGGCAACACACTTTCTTGCATCGCTGCGCTCGGCGGAACGTGCACCACAGGAGGCCATCCGCACGTACGTCCTGTTTAAATACCCCCTGGGAAACGTGAATGTGCTCGTCCACACCCTGCCAAGCCTCGCAATAGCGCAAGGGGCTGCACATTTCACGGTAAATGAGAGTAGAGTCACACAATCTCGGCTCGATTGTTTCGTAGGCCATAGAGGCGAGGGGCGAGGGCGTGGAACGTTGTTTTTTCGGTGCGGCCGAGCCAGAAAGCTGGCGCTGGGTGTTCGTACCGTTGTGCTAACTCGGTTTGTTTCTGAGATACATGTGTGCTCCGTAGGAGGTAGTGCTGTTCGGTTGAGCGATTGACAACCCGAGCACAACTCTCATCACCGCCGTGCTCGATAATTCCACCTCGCAGTCACAAGGCAAGACTGGTTCCAGTATGAGGAGTCCAACGCCGGAACCTGTAACAATCAACATGTGGCCGGACCCTATTGGAGTTGTCGATTCTTCTCTCGATGATACCCTCTCCGGCCGTTTGGATCGCATGACGTTTAGGAACCAGGTACGCAGAGCATGAGGTTCCATAGCAAACCTCCAGGCCAAGCCAAGCTGCATCTGCTGACCCTTTCGGGATGTTAGTGGACTGCATGTAGCGGACTGAGTGCTTCTACGACTTTGAGCGTTTCGTCGTAACTAGCATTGGGTGCACGCCAACCACTCATGCCCGGACACGTGCCGAAAAGAAGAGAGACAGCTAAGCGCCCACTCAATGAGTTCCAAATCATGCCTTTTGTTCTTTCTGCCACACAGCAGTCACGGGCAACTCTTCAAACTCCGTTCCGTTTTCCAGAAGCAGAAACGAAGACTCCGGGAGGCAGCACTACCGATCAGGTATGATGGCTCTTCGGGTTGGTGCCAGCTTCGTCACGGGAAAGTGTTGATTTGCTCCGAAAGATCCTCAACGAAATAATGGCGTCAAGCATGAGTTAGAGAAGGACCTTGGTATGTTTTAGTATTGCGGGGGGGCACAAGTCGATATTCCGCCCCTTGGAAGCCTTCGTCACTACCTTCGGCACACAGCGCTCTCTCTCCTTCCTTCTCTCAGTCCCTGTTTTCTGACCCAACCCCTCCTATTTCCTTGGCACGACCTCAGGAAAATGTTCGTCAGGCCCGAACCGACACTTTCCCAGTCGTCGAAGCCGTGGCACGCGCAGCCAAGGAGCTGGCGGAAAGTTCGAAGGTTCCTGGCATTTCCGAAGTGGCGAAGCTGTTGGTAAAGCTGCTGGACCTAGTGGAGGAGCGTCGAAATAATGTCGCCGAGGCGAGGGAAACGGCCGAGTGGTGCCAGGGCACTCTTCACGTTTTGACCCAAGCTGACCGTGTGCTTCGCGAGGTGGGGCCACGATTTACGTCCGTAGCCACAGCTGCCAGCTAGCTCCAAGTCTCGCCTACAATCACGGCCTGATAACCCCCCCCCGCGAAATGTTTGGGTTCCTCTAATTTTGTCCTCAACAATCGGCGATCGAGGCAAACACGGCAGGAGACACTAGTTTTGAGCAGGATGGAAGATGCAGTGACGTTCAATGTGATTCGTCCACGGGACAACCACGCGTAGTGCCGTCATGGCTATATTTGGTGGTGAGCAACACGGACAGCAATCGGTTTTATTCTATCATCCGAAGCTGCCACGTGCACAACAGCAAGCCCGAAACGTAGCGAGCATCTCCCCGACAATGGTTGTCGAGATGTAACCCACCCATCGCCCCCCTCGCAGACAACCTCGCGGAGATACATGTTTGAGGCCCAATTCCCATCTCTTCCCCGTGTTCCAGCGAGAAGAGGGCCTACGATATGGCAACGGGAGTACGTGTGATTTTCATTCCATTCTTCCACGCCCAGTTAGCTCGCCCTGGGTCGGCGGGTTTTGGACATGCGTGATGAACTGACGGAAGAGCAAAAACAACGGTGATAAGTACTTGTCCGTCGCGTCCAGAGTACGGGCCGGAGCAACACGTATTGTCGGACGAAAAACGTTGTCGTACGCCCCCGGGGGAAAGCACCTCACCCCATAAGACTGCCTGGCCTACTGCTCTAAACGAGGACGTTCTACGTACGTCGAAGACGGCGTGAGCGATTTGTGAATACTCGGCTTTTGGGTTGTTGACTAATCTTATGGGCAGACGTTTGTGTGCACATTTTGTTCATTTCGTCGCAAGAGCTCATCGGCAGGGGCTCACACACTGGTTCAGAAAGTCGAAGACGCCATCAACGACCTATTACAGCTGATCCACACCTACAAGAGCAAGAATACTTTTGTTCAAGTCGTCACGTCGAAGCTGTTCAAGCGCCGGAAGGAGCAGCTCGAAGCGGTCGTCAAACAGGCTTTGAGCGATCTGGATGTGAGTTTGACTCCGGCTTCAAGGTTGTCAGCTAGCTCATGGTTACCGTACTGTTATGGTATTTGGACCCTTGGACTAAGATACCATCTGGGCGGGTGTATCTTTCAGGAAACCCCGACCACCTGCCCAGGTTCTTAGTATTCCGACTTTAGGCAGGTAGCAAGGTACAATGGTTGCTAGCAGTAGCAAGCGAGTGCAATCGTTCCACCTTGCTCAGTGTCTTGCCTGGTGTTCCCTGGTGTCTTGCCTGGGAGTGAGCGATAGCGAGCGACTGAGAGAGAAAGGAAGGATAAGGAAGGAAACAGACTGAAGAAGCGAAGCGGCTCCAACCTGCACACAGTGGTCGGACTAGCTCCACACTAAACCCGCGTCAGAGATCGTCACATCTCGTCACACTTGGCGTCGTCTGCAGGACTCTCGATGCTCGCGCCGACCGTAACACTGATCCCTGCTGGCAAGGGACACTGTGGGTGCGCGTGCCCGAAGTCATGTATGTCGTACTGTACCCGAAAACAGAGGCAAGCCAGATTTGCACCGAAATCCAGTACGCCATCCTCGCACATGAGCGATCATGTCGGATATAAAGACGGCTAGTTGAACGAAACAACGCCGTCTGCCATGTGGAATGGGGATGAACAAGACCTTCTCTTTTGCCTAGGTATGAGAGGTGACATCTGGCCACGCTTGGTTTACATCAGCTTCGGCGTTGATTTTGGAGACGTTTCGAGAGATCTTTGCTCTGCTACATATTGCGAACTATTCAACCGAAATAACCACCGATCGCCAATTTCGTCTGCGGGTAGTTCACCATGGGGGTTCACATGGGCAGCAACGTCAACGAGATTCGCAGCGACGTCAGTGAGATTGGCAGCAACGTCAACGCGGTGGTCGACGTACTCAACCGACTAGGGAGTCAAGTGGCCGATATGAAGCACTGCATGAGCACCATACTCAAAGACAGCAGGTCACGGACCGCTCAGCCACAACTCTTCAAGGTAATGTGCTCATCGACCCATTCATTACCGATACAGAATGCTGTTCTTAGTGTGATGATATCAAACAGTTTCATGCGTTTGCATTACTGATACATAAATGCTGTTCTTGGTGTGATGATATCCAGCAGTTTCATGCTGTCTGTGTTCTATTGAGCCCCTTCCCCTAACTAACTGCTTTCGCCTCCCTCCATGGTCTCTTGCTCTCGTTGGTGCTAGGAACCTGCAGTGTCAGTCGCAGAATCCCTGGCGGAAGACCGTCGTAAGCGGCGACAACAGAAGTGGGGAGAGATAGAAATCCCTCAGGAAGACGTCCACAGAATGGATTTTCTGGGGCAGGGTGGATTCGGAGAGGTGTTCTCGGGCGACTATAAGGGCAAAAACGTCGCTATCAAGGTGCCAATTCACAGATGACACGTCCAGAGAGAAAGTATCGCTCGTTCAACGAGTAGGACAGAGGCATGAAACCAGAGCTACAATACGAACCTACTTAGCGTTGATAGCGTTGGATCCAGTGGCTCACGTTGGTTTGCTTGCGAGTCACCCCCGGATTTCTGTATTCCCCCGAGATGATACTACCAGTCATGTACTGTACACTTCGACCCCTACAGTGTGTGTGCAGTATTCTGGTGCATGTTTGCCCGCAACCCTTTGAAAGATGTGCCATGTTCCACGCCGTTCAAACCTAATTGCCGTCTAGATCATTTACGTCGACCACGGGCTCAACGGGCTCTGGTTCGGCGACAACAAGCAGAAGAATGATCGTGTATCAGCGCAGATGGCGGAGCGGGCGAGTAGCAAGCAGAAGGAGTTCATGCAGGAGGTGGACATGATGTACCATCTCAAGAGCCCTCACACGGTGTTACTTCATGGAGTGATCACCTCCCACAGAGACCGCCTGGAACTTGTTATGGAACTGCTCGAGGAAGACTTAGGCACTTACCTCCGAAACGCAAAGGAGCCGCTTCCCGAGGAGGACTCCCGACGTATCATCGGAGACATCTGCGCCGGGATGGCGTTTCTACATGAAAACCACACCATCCACGGCGACCTCAAGTCTGCGAACGTGTTGCTGGATAAGAGCGACAGGGCCAAGGTACGGAAATGCCATGTCTTGGCCATGGCTCTGAGGTCAGGGTTGAGTCTCCAAGGAAAACGCATAGGGTTGTACGCTCACATGAAGTCCATGCCTAAGATCTGAGTTTAGGTGACCTCAGAAACTCAATGGGGATAAGCGTTGCCTATCTTTTTTTCTTTTCCGCAAAGATTTCCGTGCTGCATGGCAACAGACCAACATGCTGACACTGCTGACAGGAAGCTCATGGTCGCCCTGCCTCTGCTCTGAGAACGGGAAAGAGCGATAATATATCTGCCGATGTTTTGTCTTGTTTTTGCCACCTGCCGTGAGAATCAGATAGGAGACTTTGGGACGTCCAGAACGACGAAGCACACAAATTCCACGCGTCTGGTCACCCACACGGCGGGCCACGGCACCAACAAGATGACGTCGCAATGGACCGCACCAGAGGTAAATGTCGTAGCAAATACAGTGATGCTCGCATCCAACACCGTAGTCTTTCGAGAATGATGCAAGACATGAACCGGGGCAGTTTCTGTTCGCGGAAACTATCACACTGTTTACTATGCACTCTGCGGAAATCTGGTCGATGATCGCTGTGCCAAATTGTGTCTGACCCACTGCTACAGTCGCCTTCGCCACTTGCTATCCGTGAAACCCGCCACACGCACTGAAATGCGCTCCCTGTGCTATCCTCATCCTCGCTTTAAGGTGCTGTACGGCGAAAGAAACTCCTACGCAAGCGACGTGTTCAGCTTCGGAGTGGTGTTGTGGGAGGTTATGTCACGGAAAACTCCTTGGTCGGAGCTAGCTGGCAATGACGCAGTTTTCTATCGCGTGTTTACCATGCGACAGCGCCCGGCAATTCCCACTGGCACCCCTCTTGACATCGAAGAGAACATGAAGCGCTGCTGGGCTCACCTGCCCAGGAACCGCCCGGATTTCTTTTACTTGTCAAGGAGGTACCCCCTGTGTAACAACCGAACAATGGCAGCGGACAATCATTGAAACCAATGGAGGCGGAAAGTTGATGTGCTTCTCCTCAAGCTCAGCTTGGAATGATGAAAGTGGCGGGTCGCCCGGTCGCCCGTTTATGCTGGTCGTCAGGCATCCGGCCATAACACGCCCGTTCCGGCTTTCGAGAGTTGTTAGTATACGTGTAATACGCTTTTTTTGCATATATATCGGCGTGTGAGCTGAGGAAGGAGTCGTTGGTAAGGATTCACATAATTTGGTGACCGACACTGTAGGTAGCTCACGTAAGGGCAGAGGTTATTGGCTCCTGGTGCAGCAGCATTCAGTGCCAAGATCGCAAGAAAGTACACCCTGCAGGGCGCGCGGGTGTTTGTGACGGCGATGGGGGGACGGGGGGGGGGATATATCCATCCATTTAGAGTTGTAATGGTCTGTTTGGCTTCGGCTCTCGATTTTTTTTTATTTTTCTTAGTATGACACAACGAAACCATCTCTATCATAGAAAAGAGTCTGAGACAGATTAGCAATGGATTCATAGCGTCAGAAAGTACCTGCATGTCTACGATTTCCCAGACAGCATATAGGGACATCTCCCCTGCGGGTAACAGGCTCAACAAGACAGTTTAGTAGCTGTCTTGTGTGTCTCATATATGTTATGTTGGGAAGGTGCAGAGGATATGTGCACAAACGAAGGATTTTCGAAGGATATTCGAAGTTGCAACAAAGTCGGGTGTGTAACATCCCGTCATAAGGTTATTTTTCCGTGGTGCCCGTTGGACCCCTCTATTTAGTTCTCGGAAAATATATGTGTAGAATACATTCGCACGCATAGCTCAATTTAGGTCGATGAGGGACGTTGGACCGTCGCGCCTTGATGTGCATCGCCCGAAGAAAAGGGCCAGTCCGAGGATACCGCTGCGCAGATAAAAATACGCACGTGCATGCCGACGTCAGGGTACTTGTCTCACTGCGACGAGTTTCAATTTCGTTGGCGTGGACTGTGTGACACGTCGAGGTAGATAGGGTGTCAGCGTTGCCTCTTGTTGGAGAAAGATCAGGGGCGATATGTATCATGAGACTTTGGACTTCGCTTACCCAACGCAACCATTGCCAGGCGGAAAAGTAGGCCTCCGTTTTCTGCCAATATGTCCGGCGGTTGAAGACCACCGAATGGCAACAGCAGGGGTCAAAGAGCTGGACGCTCAGCAGGAAAGATGACAACTGGTCTGCCCGGCGGTAGCACTCCATTTTTTCCCCTGCCGCGCCGCAAGCGACAAGATTGATAGTGTAAATATACAGTAGTTGTGGTGGCGAGTGTCCTCCCCAGACAAGAGGCACCGTTTGCCTGGCGGCGGGCTGGGAGGGGGGTACTATGCAATTTCGTGGAAGCGGTCGCATCATCTTTTCCTGCGTGGTATCATCTCGGACGACCGCACCACCATCAAAGAAGATTTCTCTACATGTATGTATTCTACACGTACTTTAGTCTGCACAAAGAAGCATGGTCGGCGACGCTGATGGCAACATGGCGTCACAATAACCGTAGGGAGAGACGGTAGCGGCAGGAGGAGCAGAACTCCCGGCGACCCTGTCGCGGCAGGTTGTGATCATTCAGCTCTCTTACTTAAGACGACTGCTGTAGTGAGGTAGCGACTGGTTGCTTGGATCTTTCCGTGTTCTTTTTTTTGTTCATATGTTGTGTGCTTCTCCGGAGATCTTGACCAATGTTCCATCGTCGGGGGATTTTTCCGTACCGTAGCCCCCCCTGTCTTGCATGGTCATGCGCACCCTGGTGTCCAGAAGTAGCAAGGCTTCAAGATCTCGAACGCATTATTGAGGTGAGTGCTCAAACAGATGAGTGTAGTCTACAGCATGTGCCAGCAGTTTTGACGTTTTGACAAGTGATAGCCTCTCCCTCTTCTCCCGAAAAAAAAAAAAACTGGACAAAACGCGGCGCAATCTCGAATCAAGCACGCTTGGGACGTGAGCATTCAGTGTCGGACGGAAGGCACCACTCACTACCCTTCTTAGGAACACCAGCGAAACCTCTGCTCAACAACCTATTAATGAACAGATTTTGACAGATATTTACACCTCCATTTACCACCCGGGAGACCCACCCGATCTTAATCCCCAGGACTCCATGACGGATCGCTCCGCAATACGGAGCCCAAACCAGCTCGGATCCATCTTGCGGCGGAACCTGCTCCAGTTGCTGGGAGTAGTAGCAGCAGCATCAGTGATATGTTGCAATCGAGCACACGCCAGCCCGGCGTCGAATGCCTTCAGCTACCCCCCGGCAGTTCTGGTGTTCGAGAGCCCGTCGAATGGATCCGCAGCCGTTTATGGGACGAACATCGACTTAGCCTTCTCCCTGAGGTCAAGCCGGGAAGGGCGCATATTGACCCACGAGGAGATCGAGGCACTGCGAGAGGATGGCGTTTCCGTTTGCCTCGCCAAGAAAGGGGATCCGAGACCACCACCTTGTGCCCTGCTGAGCACGGACACCACTCTCAGCCTTCACAAGCCGCTACCCGGCATGTGGCACACGATAGTGGCCACCCTCCATCACGAGGCTGCGACGAGTGCCGGAGATGACTCGGACGAGGCTAGGGCCTGGGCCGAAGCCGGCGATAGCGTGTCGACGTATGCAGAAATCGAAGGGCTGTCATCTACATCCAGCGTGTCCATGTGCGGCGAGAGTGCCTGCCTGGACAGCAGCGAGAAGCGCTCGGCATACTTCGACAATGTGTACAGGTATATTGATGGGCTTCGCTCAGATTACTACCTACCGTGTTGATAACCCATGCAATTTCCCGTACTATGTAGGCTGACACTGTAGTCCATGGACGCGGTCGATCTGCGCTCCTTTTCGAGTTCACAGCATATCGTAGATCCCCGAGATTTTTGGCCACACACAACATGAATACCAGAGCGATTCAATGTTCTGAAAAATGGTGAGCGCTCCAAGGGGCTGGTATTTCAGCAGATGTCCTCTCCCAATATTGGCACGGAAAATGCTGCAAGTAGTCCACAATAACCCCCCTACAGACACGAACATACATCCCCGAAACCAAATATCAGGATGCCACATACTACAGCAGTGTCCACGACGACGCGTGCCAGTGAAGAAAGTTCGCCGTGTCTGCTTGAATTCGTGAACCATACCACGATAGGGTACAGATGCCCGTCAATGGGGGATTGTCCCATGTATACGGAGCCAGATTCATGCCACCACATCCATAGCTAGAAGTTGGAAAATCGCGCACTGTTGCCACATGCAAACATCCCATCAAGACACCAAGACTGCAGTATCTAACCGCCTCTCTTCCGATATCATGTGCGACGTCTTTGCAATTGTTCTACTTAAGCAGAATGGAGTATTGGGCCGAGACCCGGAGTGGGCCAGGTTCGACAGTGCACAACACAAACAGAATACGGCTAGCCTTGGAAGAGGTAATTCGTTCCCATGGGGTGACGAGCATCCTCGACGCCCCCTGCGGAGACGCGACCTGGATGCCTCTTGTTCGTGGTATCGATCAAGTCCGATACCTCGGAGCAGATATCTCCCCCAGCATCGTGGAAGACAATCGACGCAAGTTTTCCAAACTACAGGACCACAGCGGGGGGTCGGGAGATGAAGCCGTGGCTTCGGCAAACGCAGGAGGCTTACATGAGGATTCGTTTATCCAGGCCGATCTCGTTGAGCGGATACCACCCTCCATGGATGGAAAGCCATACGACCTCATCTTCGTCAGGTCAGATGCTGAAGAACCGCGCCTGTCTAGCGGAACGTCTTTCGAGACATCGCCTACAGCAGTCCAATAGCAGGGCCCCCGCGGCCGTTTCGGGATGTTGAGAGGGCTTCATTCAGCATTGACACTGAAATAATTGATGTTGCCATGCCGTGGTGGTGTGGACGTTTGCTACACATTTTCATCGGTGTTCTTGAAGCCCACCCTGCAGAGACCAAGAAAGTAACGACTATCTCACTTCTACGGAGCCACTGGGCTGGCAGCGCGGGCCGTCCATAGCTGAACACTTCAATGCATGGTTTGTTGTTTATCGCTTTGCGTCGGTTTTTGGCAGGGACGTCATGCTCCACCTCGCCCCTCGACACAACGTGCGGATGCTGCAGAACATAGAGGCCAGCGGTGCGCGGTTCTTGATGGCGAGTACGAACGTTGACGGCAACGACAACTGGAAGGCTGATACGTTTCGGCCGGCGATCGGGCTCTTGGTAAATCTTTCTCTACCACCATACTGCTTGCGGCCGCCGATTGCGCTCTACTCCGACGCGATGCCCGAACGACCGGGCCAGCGTATGGGGCTGTGGGAGTTGGATCCCGCCAGACCGCTTGTTGGTTCGAATGGACTATGTGACCATCTTTCCCCAGGCCCCCATTAGCTAACCTAAACGCTCTTTTATCCTACGTCTTCACTTCCAAACGAAAACCTGTCTCAAGATGACTGTGTTGGGTGGTGTATTGTATGGCTTGTGCGTAAGTGCTGCGGGTGTGCCGTTCCTGTGACAACACTAGGTACAGTAGGCAGCAGAGTTGACTGTTCACCATGCATCCTTGAAGATGGCTTACCGTTGCAGCGTATAACGCTATAGGTTTTCCCTGTCCGTGTCTTTTTCATCGGTTTTCTGGACGTCCATACGTACACCTTGCGGCATGTCTTTCGGATTCGCCAGCAAGGGTCACACAGGAAGCAAGCCACAACAAGCCTTTTTCTTCTACGGTATTTTTGCTGTTGGTTTTGATCGCGAGAAGGATCTAGCCGTGTCTTTCCTTCATCCACCATGAAGTTAACACTTGGTGCACACACGAATTGATTGTCATCCACGATCGTATGGGAACAGAACGGGTCGCAGTTTGGCGCTGAATAGGAACAGGCGTCAAACTGCAGGGAAGAAAACCTACCCTCCACCATGGAAGGACAAACAGTGCGTGAAAGTTCACGCACGGCACCCTCCGCAACGCCATCACTGAACGGGAACCTGAAGCGCTCAAGCACACACTGTGACGTCATACCACGGCTACTTCATCTACTTCGTCCTCGGGGCAGAGGTACAGGAGATCATGAAGCCGCCTCATCAGTTGCTCATCTACGTAGTGGAAACTGATGGAGTCGTCCGAGCAGCACTCGCGACCGAACTTCAGATCGATCGCCTGGATGAGGTACCATGCGCCAACCTTACACCCTGGCACGTGGCGATTCTCCAGCTTTGGTGGTTTGCGATACCTGCCACCGCGACATGTTTCGAGGAGATCCCAAGACAGTAGGACAACGTGATGAGACATGAGCGTTCAAGTTTGCCGTGTTTGACAGGCTTCACGGGTCGATCTTCTCCTCTTGACGTGTGTCACACCCAATGCAAGACTGGTATGTATTGCAATCCCACGACATTTCTCTGTCCTCCGTTCTGGGGGTCAGAGAGACAACACCATTCTCTACGAGTCCGATGAAAGGTTGTACAGCGACAACCTTTCGACGCGCTCACCCATACAAGGTACCGACAGCAACGATATGCTGATGGTGCTCGGAATCGAGAAATAAGAGAGATACTCGAAAAGTTCGTCGAACGCGAAGCAACAAGAGAACCGCGAGAAGGAAATTGACTACGAAGACGGAACGAGACCCCCAGCGTTCCGTGATAGGATGTTGGGTGCAGCTGAGGGTTTGTGTACTCGTACCCCCTTTTCTATTCGAGTCAACTCCGTCTGCTGTACGTTGCTACCCGGCACAACGAAACAAGCACGGTAGACAGCCCATCTGCCCATCTGCATGCGCACGCACTCACCCAAAGTGAGCCCCCGGTGTGAAGGGGTGGAACCGCTCACGCCCGAGGTTGTCCCTGGTGTCGAAAGGTTCCACACCGTTCTTCTTCAGGCATGAACCAATCTGGTGCCTCGACAATGCACGCACGCCAACATTCCCGGGCGGGAGCAACAAGACGAGTAGGTGTCTTTAGACACGTGTTGCTCGACAACAATGACCAATACACCTGATTAAGTCTGGAGGGCATTATTTATATCAGCAGTTAGGAGATGGGTGACACCATACAGGTAGAGGTGATCGGGCCGTTTAGATCCCAGGATCAAATAAGTTTTTTTTAAGCCGAAGCCAAAGCATCACACTACATTAGTCAGCGCTGATGGTCCAATGCTTTGATTTCGGTTGCGAAAGGCTGAATTTACAGCTTGTACTGGAGCTAGCGTCGCCATGAACTGCATCACCGTACTCTCAGTCGGTCTCTCTCTCTACATATCTGTCTCTGTCTGTCCGTTTGACTGCCTCCATCCCTCCGTGTCCCCGTCTCTCTCTCTCTCTCTCTCTGAAGGGGCGGGATGCGATACACCTGAGGTATACCTGGCCGGGGTTCATTTCATATTTTAGCTCCTCGTTTCTGTCTTTTGTCCCCATGTCTGTCTTTTCCTCGCCCCCATCTCATTTCTTGTTAACTTGCTCTCTCGTGCATCGATGATTGCATCTCACTGGGTTGACGCTCCTAGAACCAGCCTACGCTTTACCAGCACATCTTCCCAGGGCTTCTTCGTATGAGGTTGGCAGTCATCATCGTCCAAGTGGTCCGCCAGCAACCCCACAGACGCCTGGTTCAGCACGTACGACGCTCCTCCGTTGTTGTATATTCGGTTGTCATCACCGAACCCGCGTAAACGCCTTCCGAGATACACGGGGGTTGTGCCCCCATTCTCCAGACCCCCCGCCGCGCGCTTGACCTCCTCCGATAGAAGGTACTGCGTTTCGATTACGCGAGGGGGGTGTTGGACAGGAAAAACGCTAGCTGACAACAGGGCTTTAAGAACCAAGAGGGCGTCTCCATTTTCGACACGATCCAACCGGTGTTTTCTCGCCGGACCTCTCACGTCATTGTCATGTCGCGGACAATGCTTTGCACGCAACTTTGTCCTGTCGCCCTCTACGCTAGAAAAGGACGCCCGAAGTTTCGCGTAAGACGTAGTCACGGAAGGATGAAGAAAACACCGAGAAGCCGAGAGAAAATTCCCTTATCTCAGCTCTTCAGTAGATTCCCAAATCTTTTGGGTGCAAAGTACCACGGACAGCGAAGCCGGACTCTCAGGTTGAAACGACATGAGAGCTAAAAATAAAGTTTCGCGCTACATCTGCCCCGACAAACCTTGCGTAAGTTTTCCACGATGATGAACAGGTCGTCCCCACCAAGAACGAACCAATCGAAATCATCCTTGTAGTGGAAGTTGATGTACTTCCATATTGCTCTGCTCTTCTGCCACATATTGGTATACTCCTCCGGACCTTCGTGCTTTATCATAAACCTGACCGATTTTGCGTCGACGAGCACATGTCGGCGGGTTGTATTTGTCAAGAAAACGATCTTCCCCACACCGTCGTTATTCACTGACCTTACCCCACACTCTTACTCTAGGATTAGGGCTTACTGTAACTCTGGACTTGTTTGCGTGTCTGGTATTCTGGTACACCATTTGTCTGCGTCGGCCGCGTGGCATGAAAAACGGCACCAGGAACTAACATCACAAAATGTTCTCACGTTTGAAGTTCGAGGTCGGCGGCATCGCTGAAAGCAACAAATCCGTCACAGTGGGATGCCCATGTCTCTTTGATCGCCTGCGACCAACCAGAGTACAGCAACGGTAACAGCAGTCCTCACAATAGGATACAGTAGCATTACGGAAGGGACAGCGGGATTAATGCGAGGCCATGCCTTGCCCGAGACTTCATTTTGGGGGGATGCGCATGAAACAAGTGCACGAAGTACGTTGTCCTGACTCCAATGTATCACGGAAGCTTGATTCGTGTCTCAGATGTCTAGCGGTGTTTTTTTGTGCCTGCTGCGGCAATACCTGTATCTCTCTGTGCACCTCATACACTACCATGTGCCAATGTCGCAAATTTTTGCCATCGATAGTATCAGGAGTTCCTGGCATCTAGTCGGCCCACAACTGTTGCCACCATCATGGTCAATGAACAGTACAATACAGCCAGCGGTTTTGTTCGCTTCGCATCTCCTGCGACGGTATCGATGGCAAGTTTAGTAACCACCCAACAGCGCGCTACCAGAGAAAAACATAGGAGCGGTGCATGCGACGCGTTTGACCGCTATTTCAATGGAGTAGGACAGAGTTCCATCAGGTGATCCTTCGATCGATACAAACGTCCGCTCGCCTTCACTTTCGTCGCATGGTTGTTCTGGTGCGTGTAGATGCCACAAAATACCCTTGGAGTTGTCTTTCGGGCACCTTGCCAAACGTGTGTCTGGTCTAACAGCTTCTTGTGGTCGTCTTCCCTGAAGAGGATCAGGATTGATGTTGAGGTTGACGGTACAATCAGGAAGAAGATAAACTGTCTTCTTTACCCAGAGAAAGAACAACAGCAGACGTTCTCATCGTGCACGCTCCATCCAAGTCACAACAACAGTTCCCCGAAAGAACACGCCTACCGGTGATGGGAACTACGACTACGAGCGAGCACTACTCGACCTTGCCCTTGGTGGAACTCAGCGTAGTACACCGATGTCTTTTCCAGTATGTCTTCGCCGAAACACAAGTGTAATATGTAGGGCATTAGTGCCATACAACGAGTGTTGTGTTGGCTGAAAACGTAACGAGTTTGGCAGGGCGGCAAAACAAGAAAAACGGCGGCTAACCAGCGGTTAACCGGCCGCCCACCAGGATGGCAATTTCATGTCGGGAACCTTCCCGACATATCCGTTCGGCAGTCGAATTCTATTCTTACCCGTGTCAGAAACTAGCCTCATGAGAGCCTTAAGGGCATCTCATCCGTTTTCCCGATAATCTCCTCAATGTGTCAGAAGGCTTTCACGAGGCTCGTACAAAATTTTCTTGTTTGGAAATAAACAAACGTGTATACATTTTCAACAGGATGGTAAAGAGTTGAGATGAGTTTCAAACTCACACATCGCATGATGATCCGTTGCGAACATGGTTGGAGAACGAGGACGAATCGCCGCGGTCCGAAAAGAAAAAGTTGACGGGGTCGAACTTTTCCTGAAAATCCCATGGCTGCCCGATAATCTGCTTATCCTCTGAGCCAGGAACCCACGCGGGCACGTGCTCCACGGGCACTTCGAAGTCCTCACTGTGGCAGCCCTGGTATGCCGTGATTTCGTACACGCTCATCTTGTTGAAACCTCCGCAGTACTCGTCGGTGGTGGTGCCGAAGCAAAGATGGTCGCACTCGATGGGGTCAAGCTCTGGGCCATGCTTGGTCAAGTCAGGCTCAACGGCGCACCAGCACTGTTGTTCAGTGAGCGTTTCGAGGAGGGGGGGGGTAGACAAGGGGTTGGTTGGCCGTGAGGAACTGGGATGCTGATCTATCTCCCGAAATATTTGCGTCTTCGTTGGGGGAGGACCTTGGCTGGCGCGATGGACGTCCTTGCAATGAACTCTGCAAATGTTGCTTTGTCAACAACGGCAAAGTTAGGCGGTACACGCGAACGAACGCTCGTGTAGCCAAAAGAGGACGAGAAAAGAGACGGCAAACAGTGCAACATTCGGAACACGCACGAGGTTGGTTGCAGCCCCGTGCTCGAAGCACAATTTCAAGCCGCTATCAAGTAGATTACGAACCTCCGTCGAGTACTCCATGCCGAAGTGCGTGTTAAGCCCATCGTCGCAGATAAAGTAGCAAGTCTGACCGCACGAAATCGTGACACGGGTAGAGGGAAAATACGTGAGATTACGAGCATGAAATGCGTGATGATCGAGCTTGTGCAGCACATCGATACTAATGTTCTAAATGCTTGTTGGGGGGGAATAAAAGCAGGGGGCACAAATATACACGTGTGCTGTACACGTGTGTGGCATATCCTCCGGGAATAGGATGTAATTCCACGAAATTTCAGTCCGCTCAACGGCCCTGGCAAAAGAGAGAACCACACGTGATTCATGAAACGCACTAGACAGCCTCATCATTGGCGTACCTCGGCAGACATAGGCCCTTGCTGGGTCATCTCCTGGAGATGTACTAGCCGGATGTTAGGCATAATCCTATCGATGGTCGAGTCAGCGAAGCATCCTCGTGGAGAGTAGTCGGCTGGATAACCTTGTAAGCGGGACCAAACACACCAAGCAGCATGTGGGGTAGTGGATTGACAACAAGTGGAAAAATCGGTTGGATTCTGCATCTCTCTTCGCTTATCAAGGCTTCCATTGACTTCATGCGAAACACCTCTTTCCCAAAGGCACTCGTCGCTCATTGCAGCCTCATGGGTACGGGCCGGGCCATGAGTGGTGAAACTGCTAGCGCGCATGACGAAAACTAGTGACTACTAGGGCAACATCCGGCTATACTGAGGTGTCGTGGCTGCTGTGAGCTTTTCTCAAAAATGCGCTGTTGTTTGGTGGTCTTTGCGCTTCACGGGGGGTACGCTGCTACCGGTACACTATTCTCCTTTCTGGTGGACGCCTTTTAAAGATTGTTTGTATTTACCCAATACCCCTCTGTGGCGGAAACCCCCATAAAAGCTCCCTTTCAAGCCGTTCATGCTCGTCGTGGAAAAGAGTATGTACCTCACACCCTAGACTGCATCGGTGTCAAGTATGCCAGTGAACCTGGCCGTGTCGTCTTTGTATTTAAACCTTCCTCGGTACGTTGTACGGAGTTGAGAGGGTGCACGTGTTTAACAGTGCGGGCCCGCAGTTCAGTAATATGCCGTTGAGAAAAATAAGCTCAAATATTGATGAAAAATATGGAAGTTGGGCCAGGAAACAGCTCCCTCTGTCGAGGATCCTACACTAAACTCTAAGAGGTACCCTGTACTCCATGAGCGTGACGACATGAAAAGTAAATTTGAACCTCAATCGGAAGTAAACTTTTGTTTCTTCCCCGGTCCCTACTGTAGACTATGTCCCTTCGATCGAAATCCACCCCGTGGTCGCTGTGGATCTGGTCCACCGGTCTAGTTGGTGGTAACTTCCACGGAAGGAAGGGGAGTTTCCACGGAAGCAATGGGGTCCTCGGTGGAAACTCGTGGAAATCATGAAGGCTTCCACCAGTTCCACGAAGCGTACATAGACGTGATGGAACTTTCCACAACTTCCATAGGTGCCAACTTCTACGAGGCCTGGATGTGCTGCCAGACTTCCGCCAACATCTGGCAGCCTCCGATGAAAATCAACTCAGCTTTTAATTAGAGTTATAGAAGTCGATGGGTAGACTGCGCGTGGTACTGACGCAGTGGTTGTTTTCGTTTTTTTAGGCTTTCCCAGCTTCATGGCCGATGATGTCGAGCAACGGTCCACGGTTGTTACTGCTGTAGGTGACATGACACAAGATACCACACTCCCTGGACCGTTTTCCAAAGCTCGATCATATACTCCCCAGCAGCAAAGAAAAGAGTGGCGGCGGTGCCGAAAACGGCGGCGGCATTGGAACCGTCTTTTCAAGAGCTTTCCGAAAACGTATCGTTTGGCTAATTCGTCCTCTTCGTCGTGAAGTGACATATATATGTCTTTTTTTTTGCCTTCACTTCAAATCAGCGCTCACAGCACTATAGCCGTTTACTCCAACCCATGGTCACACAGAAGAGCCCCTCTCTACCCTCCCCTCCTGCGGTGGTTTGCCTTCGATTTTTAACGTGAGAAGAGTTCAGCACTCTCTTCCCTCTGTGTACACATGAACTATTTAGCGCTATCCACTTGGCCAGGAGCGGAAGCGAGAGAAAAACTTACTTTGTAAGAAAAGCTCGCTTACGCCGGGATTCGAACCTCTGACCTGACCTCTAGAAGGTAAGGTTTCGAGGAACCAACTAGACTACCGGGGCGACCGGCCTATGGAGCTGTGAAAATCGATCCAGGGGGTGTGGTATCTTGTGTCACCTGCCGTAGTTGCGGGACTGGCATCATCAGCGGTTCGAAACCAACTGTTGTTCAGGATCCGCGCTAAATACGCGCGCACATGCTGTAGAGTATCGTGTAGCCTCATCTCCACAAGCCATATTTCCGCATCCTCCGGTTCTGCATCCTCCATCCTTTCTGGCGGGTAAAACAACACCATCAAACACACTTGTGCTGTACTTCAAACTCACCGTCCTTGCATGACGCCGCGACCAGCAAGTCAGGAGTGCTCCCCCAGAAGAACAAGAATGCCAAGATCCGTGTGCCCATGGCACATCTCTCGACCAACCTACACTACTGCTGTAGTCCCCTCTCACGACTACGCGCGGTTGTGTCATGGTGTCATGGTATGCTGCACACCAGCAATGCGGCCCAACAAGATGCTCGCAAGATTTCGGGCTGCGCGCTTCTAATTGGTCCGGTTTTGACAGGTCAGTCCACTTGTCCACATCCTCTATGTTTTTTCATCATTCATCACAGACCAGGATCCAGTGATACATGACCTCTACCTGTGTGTCTGCTACAGTTGTCGCTTTCGCTATTTCACGTTTCAATGTTTCACACGTCTCACACCCTCAACTCGCAACTCGCAGTGTTTTTCTCCAGGAACAACGCACGGGTATATACACGATCTTTGTTTGGCGCCGAAAAATCGAAAAACTGCACTAATGTATCTAGGCAATATGCATATTGTACAACGCATCAAACTCCAGGTCGAGGTTGAGGTGTTGCAGGTCCCCAGGGTGGCCAGATTGTCATTATGTAGATGATACATAACAAGTGCTGCACGTTGCCAGTGAACGGCGAGGAAGAGAGCGAAGTCTGTGAAAGAAGCGTGTGAAGGCACGAGAACACGACGGCGCTGCCATCCATCAATCCATCATGGGCTGTGGGGATCGGGATCAAGGCCAGAGGGGCATCGACCCGGATTTGAAAAAAACAGGATCTTTGCTGCTGGTCGGATGACGGTGGTCCGCCCGGCGTACCTTCCTTGCTTTTTCCCCGCGCTGGAATCGCACCAGCACATGTACGGTGCCGCCACCCCTCACCCACACCACCCGGCGCGTGCAAGCCACAGCCTGTCGTCTGCATTCTGTACACCGGGCTCCTCTATCTCTGCCCCCCCCCCCTTGTTTTCTCTCTCCCGTGCAGAGGTAGGTTGTGGCGGGGTGACGCAGGGTTATTCTGAGGGAGACAGCGAGGACAGGGGCTCGGGAACTACTTCTGTACGGCCGTTGTAGCATACAACAAACCGAGGAAAGGAAAGGATGGGTTTGTTTTGGAGAACATCAAAGCGCCAGCATGCCAACTACCCCGTTCCTGTGCTCGGCACAAGAGGTGAAGAACACGCGCATGCGTTGGCTTTTGAGAGAAACCTTGCCTGTCCTGTACCATCATTTAGTGCTTGTACTTTGAGGTTGTAGCTCGTATCCTCAGCCAATCGCCCTCGACCCGGATCACACACGTCGTCGACAACTTGAACCCGAGCAGTCAGACCACAGCCGATACTACAATACAGCAGTACCAGCATCAGCAGTATTGCTGCACGTGCTCCGCTTTCCTGTGGTAATCACTCGGGCCCGGCTGCGTGCGTGCCCACCGCCACAGGCCCCTGTTGTACGCACTTCATTTTGACGTTGTTGTGGTTTGGCTGGCGCGTCAGTCGTTTGTACACAGGACGTACAGCGGTAGTCTACAGACAGACGGCAGTTTGTAGGCGGTTGGGACACTTTCAACAAACACCAGTCTCAGCCTGGCGAGTCTCATGCTTGGCGCAGAAAACTTAGAACAGGTAGTAAGCTCGCAACCTCTCTCAATGTATGCAAGACTCTCTCCCGGACGCCGTAGGCGACGTGAGACAGCACACCCCCTGGACCAACTTTCAAAGCTCGATCACTCCACAGCAGGCGGAATGAGGGTGCCAACAAAGGCGGCGTTGGAACCGTCTGGTCGAGAGCTTTTCCGTTATCGTTTGACTGCACATCCTCTATGTCGTGGAGCAATCGAGCTTTGAAAATCGGTCCCGGGGGTGTGGTATCGTACGTCACCTACGGCATGCATCACCATGAATAATTGGTATATTGCTCCATGTTGTCTTATAACGGGGCCGGTGACCTTTTCTCTACGTAATAACTGCTGTCGGCACGATATTATAGCTGTTTTGCCTACCCTGCGGCGTTCCTGAAGGGCTCCGGTCCGGGGTCATACAGAGGAGTTCAAATACGGCGGTGCATGCATAAAATTGACCGTGCGATGGTCTAAGTTGCGAATAACACACCAATTCCTGCACGTAAGTCCAGCGTCCAGTCATAACTACTCGCCTCGATCACACGGGTTGGCTCCTGTCGTACGGTCTGATGCGATGTGGTTATTCTCAATTTGTGCCCCTTTGCTGGATAATCTCCACAGATGCTCCTCCTGTCGTCGCTATCGACATCGGGAAGTTCGGAACGGCATGTTCCTGGAAGTCCAATTGGAATCCCGTTCCGGCCGTCCGAAACCTCGACACGCAGCAGCCTCACGAAAAAGTCGTTCGCAAGAGCCCGAACTCGTTGTTGGTGCATCGTGACAACGTGTCCGTTGTGTCGCTCGGTCACACCGCCGAGAAGAGCTACGCCTGTGGCAGCTTCCCGGTCGGAGCCAAGCTGTTCAGGAGATTCGGCCGTCAGCGGATGCGGGTTGAGTCAGACCCGACGTCGGAGAGTGCGGTCAAGTGCTTGAGGAACCGCTCTGAGATGGAACTGTCGAAGATCATGTTCTACTTGCTGATGCACGCCCGAGATGTAAGCAAGCGAATGAACGTCACTCCCTGTTTCTTGAGCGTTGAGCATAGTTTCGTCCGACACGAGAGTCCATGAAAGCCGGGCGAGATGAACGATGTGCCCGGCGTGCGCCGTGGAGTGCAGTTAGAACGTCCATGCACGGTGTTTCCGAACATCTCGACAAGCTAGGATGGTTCCCAGTGCACTTAAACAGTACAGAGAGCACTCGCAAGTGGATTTCCTCTTTCAACTCGCACGCTTTCTTCGTTCTATATACGTCTTGTTCTTGTCAAAACGCGTCGGTGGTGTGCGTAGGATAAGCCGCCGCGCTCTGTGTGCACGTGAAGGACATAAACGAAACGAGGCAGCCCGATTCCGCCCACCTTGGTCCTTAACATCGTTCCAGGTTGCTCTCAAGAACCTGCCCGGGGCGGGCGAACCGGTATCGGCCGCCTCCATAAAGTGGGTGCTGACCGTTCCAGCCTCCCTTCCGGACCGCCAACGGAAGACCGTGAGAAATTCCGCCGTCATGGCCGGCTTGGTCAACGATTGGCACGACCGCGAGGTGCGGGATTGGCGCCGCCGGCATTGCGCTCGTTTTGTCCCTGGAATAAGACTCTCGGTGGTCGTCTCGGATCTCATGGCGAACCACCACTCACTTTTTGTCGGCCTGGCTGTCGTATTTCTGTGATTCGAGGCTCATCCACCGCTCTTCAATTGTTCGGCTCTGTTTTTACCGTGTATTCAGGGTCTCAATTTTTGCCCCGAGCCTATCGCTGCCTGCCTTGCGTTCCAAGACAGGCTGGACTGGCAAGCTGGCAAAACATATTTGGTGAGTGCGTGCGCTATATATGTATGTGGAGAGGTGGGACCTAAATTCGCTGGTTTTGGGTTGTGCACGTGGTGAAACTGTTGATAGTACTTTCGATTCCAGGAGTCCGTACCACGCCACCGGTTGTGATGTCGGCACACCCCGCCCACAACTTATCCCTAAAGTGTTGTACCTTGGTTCATTTCTAGTTGGCCGCCTTCTGGGCCGCGCTCTGGACACTGTCTAGATTGCTGTCCTCCTTCAATGAAATCTCTGAACCTCGCGGAAGTTTTCAGGCGGCAGGTTTCAGGGTTATCGACGTGGCACAGGCTTGATTCTTTTCTTTTAGGTGGTGGACTGCGGAGGAGTGACCGTCGATATTCATGCGGTCGGCGTGTGCGACACGGAGAAGCGGGAGCTGTGCCAACTACTCAAGGGGAGGAGCGGACCATGGGGAGCTGAGACCTTGGACATCCTGTTCGATGGGTTCCTGCAGGCGCGTTTTTTAGATTTAGAATAGTGAAACGTTCTTGCCCTGTGCGTGAATCAGTTGGGCGTGACACAGTCACCAGGTTACAAGCCATGTCTCGTGGCTTGGTCGCTGAAACCTGATCAGAAGGTGTGCTGGGGTCGTGAGCGCCGCGACCCCACGAAAATATGAACAACTGCTACACGTTACGGTGCGCGGCGTCAGGATCAGGGCCGATCGTTTGTGCGGGATACCTTGCAACAGAATCTTCGACAGTTCCACGGCGTGTCCCGGATCCATTTTTCGTAGTCTGGTCAAGGACTTGACCGTGAAACTTCGCGGTTTGCTTTTTTACCCGTCTTTTCAGGAATTCATTGCCTCGGCCGCTTCCGGCGCCGGCAAACAGGCGATCACCAGCTTCTTGAACAGCTCGGCGAAGCTCCGCATCATGCAGGTGAGCCAAGCGTGGTCGGCCGTGACAGCTCAGTCTTCCCCGAGCGACTGATTTGGGTGGCCCGACAATACCTCCTAGCGCGACAGTTAGATGAAGGGTTTGCCAACAAGCTGGCGACGTGTTTCAATTTCACGATACTCTCATCGCTCCGTCGAGACTCCAATGCATGACTCAACCTCAAGTTTACGAGTTGTCAACTGTCACCAACGGCGGTGGAATCGTCCATCATGGTGTTTGTCGCTAGAAGTTGTCATTCCGAAAAAATCTAAATCCCAGAGTTGTGCTTCGTACAGACCCATCTCCGCAGTGTGTAGGGGGAGCTGCATCACCCATTGCAGACACTCTCTCTCTGCTGTCACCGCTGCCGAGCATAGGCCTGGGAAACAAGCAAGGTGGGCTGGAAGGACAAGAACGACCCATGCAGGATCGACTTGACCGAGCTGGGGAATGACCCGCTTGAGGTGACCATGGAAGACATGGATAGGGCAAGAGACGACAAGAATGGGCACGGAGAGGTGAGTTCTACCGTTGGATCGCGGCCGCTGCCGTTGGGTGTGGTGCACTACGCGGTAGTTGGTGTACATCAAAGGGACAGGGACAGCAGGAGCTGTTGGTGTACGTAGATGGCAACGGTCGTTTTAGCGGGGGTAGCTGGTACTGGCCCACTCGAACAACCACCGCCTTGCTTCCACCCAAGCCTGAAAGGAAGCGCTGAGGCACCATCATTGAAAAATTATCCTTTCGTCTATGCATCCTCTTCGTCGTGGTTTGGTTTTCTTCGGTTCCCAAATAGGGTTCAGTGGTAGTAAGGACTTTCCGCATGAATTCCTAGCATGTCAGAAGCGTAGGCCAGCACAGTATGGATGCATCGGGCATGGCAAATCCGACTGCATGGCCCGTCCTCTAGCTGCCCGACCACAACCCACCTCTTTGCGGGCTTGGCTGTCTTGAGAGAACGAGCAGGACTTGCGGAGACATCAGGTTGAAACTGTCGACTAGCAGAAGTAACGGGATACTTTCCACGATGGCATGCAATCTAAAGGAGGGCCGCCGTACCTGAATAGACGACGCTGGTGATTAATGACTTCTGATGTGCGAAAGGAGCAGAAACGGTCGCATACCCTCAAGGCCTTCCGCCATTTCTTTGCGGTCAGGAACTCGTGGGCGGTCACGGGACGTGGGTCTTGGTCTTGAAGCCGGCTTGGATGAGGAAGGCATTCCAGCAGCCCATCGAGAGGTGAGACGCTAACGGCATCCTCCAAGACAATCAAAGCAGACTATGGCCCCAAGCACTTGAACGATACCACGCAGATAGATTAGCGCTTACCCTTCGCGGGCTTACGCTTGAAACGGTTAGCATGAGCGGCGGAGAACGTCTTGCCGGAAGTGACGTGCTCACCACCTACATCTTTCCATGGTTTCTGTATCGCTCACGGCCAGCATCTCGCAGGCGGTGGCAGAGCAGCTGGACGAACCGGAGCTACAAGGGGTCAAGTCTGTCGTGATGGTGGGAGGCTTTTCGGAGAATTTTCTCGTCCAGGTGACCTCTTGCTGGGGAGTGATATTTTGTTTGAGCAATACGGGTGTATCATGTTGCCTATTTCGATTTCTTACCGGAGTCTGAGCGATGTAGGCGCATATTCGTATTGATTGGTTGCCCTGTCGTTCGGCATACATACCTTCTCTGGGTGCACCGTTTCTTTGTTTGGTCCGATTGGAGGGGCTTTTCGATGGGAAAGTCGCCTTTTACATGAACCGAATGGTACGGCAGCATGTAGGAAAAGGTCCCGACAACACGCATATACAGACAACCTCATACAATTCAGACGCAGCACACAGCCAAGCGGGCCTTGAAAGCATCCCGGTCAGGTGGTTTGTTTTGCAAATCTCGCTGCCATCCGAATCCGACGCTGACGCTTGGCATCGCTGCGCTCGGAACGTGCACCGCAGGAGGCCATTCGGACGTGCGTCCTGGAAAAACACCCCCGGGGGGGTGTGAATGTGCTCGTCCACGCCAGACCAGGTCTAGCAATTGCGGAGGGGGCAACGTTTTTCACGGTAAGAATAAGCAGGAGCAGATTCGCGCAACCTGGACTCATTTGGGTCGTATGGCGGCAAGGGGCGAGAGTGTGGAAGTATCCGTTTTGTAAGATCACGGTGCGGTCGTCGTGCTGCAGACCGCTGGCACGGGGTACCTATGCTCTTGCCGTTGTGCTTGCCGTTGTGCTGACCCCCTTTCCGAGAAACACGTGTACGAGGAAATTGCTGTTGGGTTTTGTGATTTGGCGACCCGACCACACGTCACCACGTTCGATGATTCCACCGTCGTCGCAGTCGCAAGGTGACCCCGATTCCGTCGAGCTGGATACACCGCCGGAACCGGCGGCTATCGACATGTGGCCGGCCCCTGTCGGCGTTCTCGAGGCTGAGCGCGAAGATACCATCTCCGATCGAGTGGCGCGCATGATGATTCGGGATAAGGTGAGAATGTAGGTGGAGGACCAAGGGAAGCTACATGTAACCCTACCGGGACGTTTGATGGAATGAATAATAGCGCGCGGAGTGTCGAGAACAGAGCTTGGTCAATAGAAGGATGCCATCCGCATTCGGTGCATGCTTTTTTCACCTTTGCTTTGCACCCAAAGAAACAAAACCAACGTGCCGTTTTGGTTTCGCGCCGATCGTCTTCTGCCTCACAGACACTGGCAATCGTTCGACTACCGCCGTCTTCATCAGAAGAAGCGGCGCCAGGAGAAACTGAGGAGGTGTGACGTCTTAAAGTCTTGGTCTGTGCAATTTTCGAAGGGGGCCTGTATCGATGTGATGTAACTTGAGGAATCAAAGTCCCACATCAGACGACGGGCATTGAGTGCTGAGTCGAACAATAATGGTTGTGTGTCAGTTGCGAGAACGAGAGAGGTATTTCGCGACTTGCTTGTGTGCCTCGTACAAGGCGCCGGCAGCAGTTTCCGTGCAGAACGGCAATCTCCCTCCCTCCCTCCCTCCCTCCCTCCCGTCCTGCTTCTATCGCAAAACCTAGCTGGTTCCGTGACACTCGCGTTGGCTCTGCTGTGTTCGTCAGGTCCTATCCGACGCATTCACCGTGGTCGAACTCGTAGCGAGAGCGGCGCAGGAACTGGCGGACAGGTCGACGGTTCCCTTCGTTCCCGAGGTGGCGACGTTGTTGTTGGTGATGCTGAGCTTCGCATCGGAGCGTCGAGATTGCGTTGCGGAGGCGACCTCAACAGCCCAGTGGTGCTCGGGAATTCTCCACATTCTGGACGACGCGGACCGTGTGCTACGGGAGGTGGGGCCAAGCTTGATGTCGGTAGCACATGAAGGATACCAATACTTTGCGGGCGAGTCTCGCGTTCAACATAGAATTCGTGATTATAGTGCAAGCCGCCGTTTCGCCTTTGTACTGGTCGTCCACGCAAGTTGAGCACGAAAACACCGTACGGCTGGCCGGAGGGGCTATCTTTGTGGATGACCGTGCGACGGCGAGTTGAGGCCGATGGCCACGAGGAAGATGAACCTCTCGTGCTTGCCAGCCGCTAAACCGGACAAAAGCCTAGCCATCCGAAGCCGTTATCCTCGCACAACAAACCCATAAATTTGTCCAAAGTCTGCCCGATAGGCGGCTGTTGGCGTCTTGCCCACCCTTTGTCCGCCTCGCAGGACCACCTCGCAGCGATTCCTGTGTGGCGCACACTACCAACCTTGTCCCAGCGTTGCCAGGATGTAAGGAATGTCCTCCCACACCCACGACGCTGAGCGACATCTAGTATCTTTGGGCTTCCCATCTCCAGCCCTCAATTGGCCCGCCCCCGCAAGTTCATGTTGTTCACAAAAGTGATAAACTGAAGAAACAGTAGTGAAGACAGCCGATGAATACAGGACATCTTGCCCCCATTTCGAGTGCGAAGGGGCACCAACCATGCCAAAGGGCAACAAGTCAGAAGCAAGACCACATGTGGAAAGGCGTGACTCCACCTGGTTCAAGAGCTCGCTCTCCGTAAGGTCAAAGCCAGGGTGATAGTTTTACATTCTCAATATGATGTCGTCTAACGCAAGGCAACCGCACATGTTCGTATCTCCTTCAATTCGTCGCAAGGATAAATCGGGAGGAGGCACGACGTGGGTTAAGAGCGTCCAGGACGCCATCGGTAACCTGTTGCAGCTGATCAAGACCTACAGGAGCTCCCACACGATCATTCAAGTCGTAACGTCGCCGCTGTTCAAGCGCCGAAAGGAGCAGCTAGAAGCGGTGGTCAATCGGGCTATGGATGGTCTGCACGTGAGTCTAGTGCTGCCGGTATTGTTTCTCCAAGGTTTCTAGCTGGCTCATGGTTTGCTTGCCGGTGTTTCTTATCCGCCGCGCCGACTCATACGTGCCGAGACACGTTGCGGTCATGCGTTCCCGAAATTGTGAACGACACAACAGGACAGACAACGTGAACATCTTAATCAGACGATAGCCAACTTTGCTGCGAAGCCGGCACGCCTTCCTTGCGAGCGAGCGATCATGCTGGGAAGAACCTTAGCCACGCCCACCCTTCTACATGGTACGACGGCGAGGAGGACCTTGAGGTGTGGCTTGATCAAACTGCTGCTGGAAATGTTTTCAGGAAGGTTCATGGAATGTCCATGGACGACGTAATCTCGCCTTTAATATGACGATGATTGAATAACTGACGTGTGCCGAGCAGGTTAAGATGGGGGTCCACATCGGCAGCAACGTCAACGCGATAGTCAACAAGGTGGACCGCATAACTGACGACATGCACGCCGTGAGGTACAACATGGACAAAATGATCCAAGACGACAGGCTGCAGGGCGCTCAGTCACGACTCTCCGAGGTAAGCTTGCAGCCATTAACCCCCTCTCTATCACCAACACTTGAGTTTCGTTTTATTGCCACGTATGTTCGACGTACTTATGATGCGTTCTTCTTTTTCCCGGCACTTGTGTTCTCCGTCAAGTCCCTCCCTACCAACTGATTTTCCTGCGGCTGCTTGCTCTCTTGACAGGAGTCTGCAGAGTCAGTCGTAGACTCCCTAGCGCAAGCCCGTCGTAAGCGGCGACAACAGAAGTGGGGCGAGATAGAGATCCCGGAGGGAGACGTCGAGATACTGGATTTGCTGGGGAAAGGTGGATTCGGAGAGGTATACATGGCCGACTACATGGGCGAAAACGTCGCGGTTAAGGTAAGACTCCCATTCGAGTGGCACGGTGCCACTTTCCTGCGTGGACGGGACTGAGAGGGCTAGATGGATGTTTCGCCGATGAGTGGCAGTTGGCGGAGCGCCTCACGGCATTCGAGTTGTCTTCGATAGTCAATCCCGATGCAGTTGCATCGACTCCCTCCAGACAGTGACAACGATTTTCCAAATGAAGTTGGGCCATGTTTTCCATTCCCATTGCCTGAGTGTGCAGGCACGTAATGCTCCGGCCCTCAATTGAACCCCGCACCCTCGTCCAGATCATTAACGTCGACCACGGGCTCAAGGGCTTCTGCCTCGGCAAGAGCGAGGGAGATGGGGATCGGAGACACGCCCCAACGGCAGAACGGGCGAGCAAGCAGCAGAAGCAGTTCATGCACGAGGTGGACACGATGCACCGTCTCAAGAGCCCTCACACGGTGCTGTTTCACGGTGTGATCACCTCTCGGAGAGACCGCCTGGCTCTTGTTATGGAGCTTCTGGAGGGCGGAGACTTGCGCGCCTACCTCCGGAAAGCAAAGGGGCCGCTTCCCGAGGAGGACTCCCGACGTATCATCGGAGACGTCTGCGCCGGTATGGCGTTTCTGCACGAAAACGAAACCATCCACGGCGACCTCAAGTCTGCGAACGTGTTGCTGGATCGAAATGGCAGGGCTAAGGTACGGAAAAAAGCGTGTGTCTACGGCTCTGAGTTTAGGCGGCCGCACAAAGTCCAACTTCATACCCGTTGTCAATCGCTTTGCTCTTGCCGGAGTTGTTTGTGTCCGCAACCCTGCTATATTTCTTCGACATATCACCACATGTGTCGTATGGTACCGAAACCCACATGTATCTATTTGGCACCTCACTAGCGGTGAGCGCGTGGCGTCGCTCTGGAGTCTCTCTATTATTTCACGCGTCTTTTCTAGCCGGTGACCCTTCCTCTCTGGGTTTATTGTCTGCTTCCTGCCGCGTATTGCGAACAAGCAGATAGGAGACTTTGGGACATCCAGAACGACGAAACAGCAGACCAGCACGTGCCTGGTCACGCGTACCGCGGGAAACGGCTCTTCGACGATGACGTTGCAATGGACCGCACCAGAGGTAAGGTCCTTGCTCGTGGGACCTGCATCGATTATTCCGTGCTTGAGGAATGATGCAGGGCATTCGCACCAACAACTTCCCACAGAGAAAAGTGTTTGTTCGCAGGGGCATCGTGCTGTGTGTCAAGAACGCTTTGCGCAAGACCGAACACGCTGCCGTTGACATCCCACGAGAGACAAATATATCGACTGTAGGCATACCTGCCTGACCCGCTCCTCCTACCGTCCTCACAAGTTCGTGTCAGTTACCGTGCAACAGGCACTGAATACCCCCCCCCCCTACTCTGCGCCTGCCTTTGTCTCGTGCAGATTTTCTACGGCGAGTGTGCTTCCTACGCGAGCGACATGTACAGCTTCGGAGTGGTGATATGGGAGGTCCTTTCCCGAGAAATTCCTTGGTCGGGGCTAGCTGGCAATCCCGCGATTTGCTTCAAAGTGGCCACCTTGGGGGAGCGCCCGGCAATTCCCACTGGCACCCCTCCTGACATCGAAGACATCCTGAAGCTCTGCTGGGCTCAGCAGCCCCAGGATCGCCCTACGTTTCGTCACGTCAAGGAAACCTTACCCATGAGATGATGCTAGGCAGGGCCTTCTCGGGGGAAGCGGGCCAAGCAGGTTAGCGGGGCTCCTCCCGAAGCTCTGTGGAACTCCTACCGAAGGTGGCGGATCGCCCCGCTCTGCCATGTTCCTATGTATCTCCTGAGAATCCCGATTCTGGTTTGGCGTTCGCCACAGGTGTTGGAGGGTTAACATTTGTTTGTAGTGGAGAGTGGACGGAGGGAGAAGTACTCGGAAAGGATTTGGTATTGGTCTATGGGAAACTGGTAACCCACACACAAAGTGGAAGTAATTGGCTCCTGGTTCGACATTCAGTCGCAAGGTCAGTGTTGCTTGCCCACAAAGCACGGCGCAACAAGTGTTTGTGATGGGTTAGGTTAGCGCGAGGCGGGCAATCCATGAATGAAGTGATGCTGTATGTGTCTTTTTTTACCATCGTCGACGTGTGTGTGTATTTTTTCCGTCCCGTAGTGATACTGTGATGCTGTAATTTATACCGAAGGTTGTGTTTTTTAAGTTTCTTCTGTTCCGGGTGCTGTCGCTGGTCGTTTTAGTGGAGAACTTGAACTGATTACGTCCGTTGCTACACGCAACAGTGAAAGTTACGTACAGATTTCAACTTCCCTCAAGAGAGTTATTTATTTTGTGATATTTTGTGTATGCATAGATGTATTTGTTGTCTTGATTGCCCTCGGTAGTTCTTCGCTGTTTTCCTCTGTTCCGAGGCTATGGTCCGTCGAACGGTGATAGGGTATCGGTTGTACCAAATGTAGCTGGGCGATATCACGGTGCTTTCTGCGGTGCAATAGTTGAACGGTTTTCAACGCAATTGTCGATATATGTAAATCCTCCTTTCACTCACCCGCTTGGGCCTTGGCAAATAAAAGGGTGTTTGGGGCGTTACCGAAATTTCGAGATGGTGTTCGATTTTCTCACGCGTGGACGCCAACTTACGAATTAAAGAAATTATGTTGATTGCGTGTTGGGTGTAACTTTCTGTCGGTGGAGGAGTCCCATGGGCACTGTACATGTAATACTACGAGAGTCGGTTGGAAAATAAGGACGGTTATCGGAACGCTGATGATGTGGCAAGGAAGGCAGTCTATATTTTAGGGACTTAGACCTGAAGCATATCCTTCAGAATGTCTCGCAGCTGCTTCAGCATACCATTTGGAAAATGGGCGTCATTTACTACAGGGTTGCACCCGTCGAAGCCAAACTGTATGGCGCGCAGGTGGCCAGATGGCCCTCGATATCATCAAAGGCTAACACAGTCGAGCAAGGACAATCTTGACATGTCAACGTTTGGCATACATATCCCGGCCTCTCTACCCCTCGCACTTCCAGGTCTCGGGGCACAAACATTTCCCTCCATCCTCCGGCATGCAGCCAGTTCAAAGCTGGATCAATCGGACATATCGCAGCTTCACGTTGCACGTCAGGAGTTGGTGTGTGCGTAATGAGGGTACGAGACGTCGTATTTTCGTCGCACCTATCTGTCTCTTGATAGAGTTTTGCGGCCTAGGGGGGGGGACGCCTTCTTCGTTGCAAGGTAGACGTAGAATACTGACACGTTGATCCTTGCGAAAGAAAAGGGAAAGCAGTCCATCACATTTTCTGCGGGATTGGCACTAAAATGACCCGCCGACCATACATCGAAGCAAGGACAACGCAATCGATGACACGACGGAGGAACGCGAAGACATGTTCAAAGGTTGATTCACATTTCCTCGGGCCACGTGTACTGGCCGGGCTCTACGCATCCGAACATGCGCCGGAAGATGAAGCACCCAACAAAAAGATTGGTCTTCGTACCAAAAAGTTCCATACACCACACCGACATCCAAAGATGTCCTTGTACAGCACGGCAATAAGATAGACACGAAACACCCAAGAGCATTGGCAAGAATGCTCGAATAGAGCAATGGAGATTCAGCTCTGTTTCTTTTCGCGCCGTACTGTACAAGGTTCCCCCCCCTTCGGCTGACTTTCTTAAAAACAACGGCGGCTTGTTTCAAGACCGCCGTACTCGGACGTGCTCTACTTCTAGGCCGAAGCAAAATGCCGAATGACGTCGGGCCTGAACGTTTCGACGAGGAGAAGCGCGGCGCCCCCCCCCAGTGGCATAGGCATTGCGTGCCCCCGCACACACACCCGTTACACGCGCCCGACCCGCTACCACAAACGAAAACAACCGTAGGTTCCGAGGACCCTACCGACGAACAGCACTATTGTCTCGGCGTGGTGAAATTCAGCCCGACTCGTGCAACCACCTCTCGATCGCGCCTGGTCCTCTTGGAAAGGGAGACCGTAGTCGTCAAAAGGTTTTCTTCGACGCCCCAAAAAACGTGCCGGTCATAAGCCGGCGGTGGCCACGACCGCTTCGCAGAAGTCTAGGGACGTTGTGCTCATCCAACCCCATCTGTTCCGGTTTGGATTCCAACCTGTCGGCCACCCCACGTGGCCCCCGTTCCTGCATGGCGGAAAGCGGGCATCATACGCAAGCACGGAGGGCAAAAATGTCTTGGTGGCTTCATGTCTTGGTGTCTTCACAGCATGGTTGAAAAGGCTTTCCAGGTGCTGCATTGGGGCGGGGGTGTACTCATAGTCGTGCATGCCGTAGTCGTTACACCATTGACCTCGAATCCCTGCAAAAGCCGGGACGGAGCACGCCGGGTTCTCACCGGACCAGGTCCTTACGGGGTAGAAAAGGGTGTGTCATAAAATGATGAAATGCTGGACAGGTGCGCTGGTCACGCGCGAAAAATTGTCCCAACGAGCAGTGGTTCAAACAATCTAGTGCCGATCCATCTCCCTGTTACTCTCTGCCTGCATACATCGCCGTCGTTTCTCGTTCTGTGTCTCCTCTTATTGCTGCTAATGTTGAGATGTCTCTCAACCTCCAGCAAAGAACATTCCTCCACGCATCAAGAAAGCAAAATAACACACACCGTGTGAGCAAGATGAACAGGTTATTGATGGTGTCGATCTCGGCAACCGGCGACCCGTCCGCTGTCATGATGGGATCATCAAGCGATGTTACCGCCAGCGTCGGCGTCCTTAGACCTGCGATCTTGTCACCTGCTGCGGCGCTCATATCGGCGTAGTACGCCATTACATCCTGAGGTGTCGGTGTCGGAAATAATCGAAAAAAAGAGAGAGAATCACAAAAGCGACCAAGTGAGACTACGCCTGAGACATGTCTTCGAAAAACGACGAAAAAAAGGAGAACAAAGTTGCTGCTGTCGTAGTGTGGATAATAAAGGAGTTGGTTCCGAACAACCTCTGGCCAAGGGTCAACACGTGCATGGACAACCAAAATCAGACTATACTCGAGCGAGTTCAACAAAACGAAAAGAAACGACGGTGCACATAATTTAAAACGCGAGAGCACCAAAGTTGGGCAAGCCCAAGAGCCCAGCTGGTGTGGAGACGACCCTTGTGGACAAAAATATTGAATAGTACAAGTGACTCAGCCTCCTGTGCGACAGGCGTTCGCGTGCACGCCGTTGACAGCTAAGCGTCAGTCACATAGTTGCCCTCCTTCCTCTTGCGTTAGGGTTGGCATGGAGTGAAGACATGCCCATTTCGTTGCCCCCGTCGAAGCCCAGAAACGAGGCAGGGTTCGGCTGTACCACTCACAGGGTATCCGTTGTAAGGCGCGACCAGATGCGTGTCGATGTCCAGAACGTTCTTGCAAGCCTCGATTGCTGAAACATTCAGACCCCTGCATGCATTGGGGGGTTCCGGGTAACGGGGATTGGGCGATACGAGCGTCAAATTTGTTTCGAAATGAGACACATGAAAAAATGTGTTGGCCGCCCACGGCCAACAGACAACTTTGCTTTGTGAGCCCAAGAATCGACATATATGGGAACCTCCTCCATTTCCTGAGCAAGTCAGAGGGTAGGCTAGAACGACAGGCAGCTCTCGGCAAAGTATCCGGCGCTTTCCGGCACCGAGAACCGTGGGCCGTTCATGTGTGCCCCGCCCCAGAGATATTGTTGTGTTGACGAACATGGCGATGTGGACATCTCGCAGCCCCACAAACGCAAGAGGGATGGAGCGGGGATGGCGGGCGGAGATCGAGGGGATCGTATGCCACGAAGGTTTCCGTGGACGACGAATCATTGGCCAATCATCCCACCCCCAGACCAGCTGTTCCCCTAGATAGCCTTACACGTTCCGCCCTTCAACCTCGTCCAATCGTGGGAGGTCATCCGGAAAGGGACCCCGATTCCTCTCAGACCGAACAAAGCCGATCCTTCAACGCACCTTTTTACAATTTCCCGCGTGTTGCTGAGGACGAAGTGCTCTTTCAGAGCCATCGCCAGCAACGGTTGCCATACCTGCTGGCTGTGTCTCGACTCGATGTTCGTTCTGCAGTGTAGCACAGATCAGAAACGGGGAAGCGTTATGGACGAGAATTGGTGCAGGGCAGTAAGAGCAAAGGCTGGTATTTTCCCGATCACCCGCTAGTCACAGGTTGCTACAACTACCCAGATCGAGGATGTTTAGAAATCGTCCGCAAGGGCTACTTCAAGAAGCAGGCAGAGATCGCCTAGAGGACGCGGTTCAAAAAACTAGTTCGTTCCCAAGTGGTAGAAAGGGCGGGAAATCAGGCAGTCAATAGACTTCTGACCGGATGACCCCTGCCGTCGCACGCTCTACGCCGCAGGTTGTCGCCAAACGTTCGCTGCTTAGCGTGATCTTGCACCATCGCTTTGGCATTGGTTTGGTACGAGTGAGGTCCGCGCTCTGGCCGAAAACCGAACACACTCAGCACTACTCGGCTCGACAAAATAAGGAAAAAGGCGTGCTGTCTTAACTCAATGCGGAATACTTGTACCTAAAATATTAAAGTACGACCCAAGGGCGCCTTTCACTCCAAGGTAAAGGAAACCACGGCCCCCGACCAATCACCGTCAGTGCACCCCCACCTCGTATCGAAGCTCCCAGACATGGACACGCAGCAGCTAACACCGCTGTTCTCGCCGGTCAAAGCGGCGTAGTTCGTGGCAATGATGCCGCCCATGGAGTAGCCAACCATGACCAGGGGCGTGTGCTCCGGGAGCGACCGGCGAAGGGCCGTCACGGTCGACCTCACGTCTGAGATTCTGGCCCCGTGGAAAAAGTCTGTCGCATGGTTGTCAAAGAGGGTGGAGGCAGGGTCGGGCATTGATCCAAGCGAAGAGGGGATCGACGAAGAACCGCCAGTCGTCTGCCAGACTCATGCAGAAAAGAAACAAGGCGATGAAACGCAAACCGGGGCCGATTGCGGTCGGGAGCGTCACTCCCTTGGCCCTTCAGACTACCGTATACGACACAAGATAGTACACCCCCGGGACCGATTTTTTTCAAAGCACGATTACTCCACGACGAAGAGGATGCATGAACGAAACGATACGTTTTCGGAAAGCTCTCGACCAGACGGCTTCAAGGCCGCCGTTTTCGGCGCTGTGACTCTTTCTGCCGTTGAGAAATCGAGATTTGAAAATCGGTCCAGGGGGTGTTTTATCTTGTGTCGTGTACGGTATGCTCCTTCAGAAGACTTGGGTGCAAGCCTGTGGCGGACAAAAAATATTTCGTCCATGTTTGCTCAACGGTCCTACCGAGGGCTGAGCAACGATTAAGAGTTTCTGCTCGAACGAATCCTAGGATGTAAGCTAAAATCATCGTATCATCGTACTTGAGCACCCATACAGCGTGCACGCGGTCAACATTTATCGTGCGAGAAAAGGGGGTGAACCTCGAGAACCGCCAGAAAGTTACGCTTGGGGCCATCTCCGCCCTCTTGGACAACGGCCAAAGAACTCGTCTCCTTATGCCTCTACACAGCCTGTTCCAGTTACAGAACACAAGGAGCGCCCACATCTGCACTCACTGTCGCCGCGAACGGGTGTCCCCATGCAGCCTCGCGAAATCATGACGCACAAGCCGCAGCCCCTTCTGAGCGCGTGAGCAACGAAGTCCAACACGTATGGCTGCAGAAGAGTCGAGGGTCAAAACAACCGCGCACGGCGGTCGAGAGGGCACCCGAAAAAAGCGTTGTGGCGTAGATCAAACGCACTGCCGCCGGATGTGCTGCAGCGCGAACAGATTTTAACATTTGCTTGAAGGAATATATCCCAGCACAACTCTGAAATGCAGCAAGATGACGCGCGCCAATTTCACCGTCTTGCAACATATTTTGCTGAGGCCTATCGGGGAAGCCAGGGGTAGGAGCACGTAAGAAGAATCCTCAATGGGGACTGAGATTCCACCATACTCGCACTTCAAGGATGCTACGCTAAATGGTCCACATGAATGGCATGCCTAGGCGTGCGTGTGCGCAGATGCAGCAGGGCCCCATATTCGAAGAGCATATCCAACCTTCTGTGCCGACACACACCGTGACAAACTATTCGGTTGCCACCACCAATGACGGTGGTATACCTTCTTTTGGCAACAAACGCAAAAAAAACACGCCGCCCTTGACAGACGGACAGCAGTGGAACTATATTTGCAGCGGCGAATGTGCTTGATGTCTACGCCATGAAGCATTGACGCAAAATTACGCACCTCCGCCGAACCCCCAGTAAGGCCGTGTAGAACAAGGTAAAACGGTTTGTCAGGGTCCAAACCCGTATCCGGCAAAGCAATGTCCAAAGCCACTGCCTCCTTGTCATCGCTGTTGTCCAGGCCCTTGCCATCATCCCCCGTTCCATGGCCGTTGGCGGCAGAAGGGACCGCTCCGGTAGCACTCGGGGTCTCGCCGCAGGGCGTGAAGCCGTCAAGACTGTCCGAAAAGCCGTGATTAACGCCAATTCCACCGTTGCTACCGTTACCACCGCCGGCTTTCTGAGCTTTAGTGCCGTTGTTGCGGGTGTCGTCGGCATCCACGCTTAGCCAGCGCCTGGCGTACTTGACGACCGGGACGTGAAACGCAAGAGAGCGAAACGCCAAGAAAGGGTACAGCGTAGCCAGGTCCCCTCCGATTATCCAGGGCGTGCCTGCGGGCGGGCGGGCGGGCGGGAGAGCGCCGGAGAGGGGTTAGAGAAGAACAAGGGAGGCGGTATCAGGTCAAACCAGCCTCGTACCGAAGGTATGCACACGAGTACGCTTATGCAAGAACTGAGTTGCTGCCCGCTGAGGGCCTGTTGTAACGTTAAAATTTGCCACCTAAATAGAGGCCCTGCAAAAACTACGTTTGGGGGGGTGTTAAGGAGTGTGGCTGCTAGCTTAAATAGGGTACATCTTATTGTTGATAGGATGTGGGTCGGTCTCAGGAGGTATACCCTCCAGACACCTACCCTCTTAGGATTTTGTCTAGTCTGCGTACCCTTTTTACCCTCAACTGGGAACCTCTTGTGGCCAGGACGGGTAATTCGATGGAAGTGTCACAAGGTTCTTTATAGGATCGATTCCAAGAGGTGTTCTCAGGACTGACACACATGGTGTCCATGGGAAAATGTCCAAGTCAGGAGAAAAAACGTGCACCCAAGGAGATTCGAACCAGAATCCTGCCGCTGACGCCATATGCGAAGGTGTACCGATTCTGGTAAAAGTCAATCGACGGATACCCTGCGAATCGGGTCCTCCTCCTTAACAGGGGGGTATCGGGGGTCAAAGACGCTGATTGGTCAACAGGGAAAAGCACGTTGAGTCTTTCTTTGCCCGGAAAAGCGGGACTTCGATATTGAGTGCAGCAAAAAAGAATTGCAAATCGAATTGTTTTTTGCTGAGTCGAAGTACCCGAGCTGGACAGCGCCCCTTTTTCAACCCCGATGAAAAAGCTGAACTCGTGTTGGCGGTACCCCTGACGGAGCCGCATGTGGCACACTGGCCGTGCGGCACCCACACGCATCGCCCACTGCCCGCTGCTGGGAAATAAGCTATATTGCAGTGATTCTGTGAGCTTCTCGTCAACTTTTCGCGCTGGTTGGGTTGCTGTGGAGGTTGCTTTCCAAAATGTGAGATGTCAAGCCAACGGCCGGTTGTGCACAGCGAGATAGTCTAAACACGTTGTAGAGCAAGCCCGAGGACAAGGCTTTGATCACTGGCACCGCCTGCTGATGCTTAGCTTTCTGTGTGAGCTGGTATATGTTGCAGCCCCCGTGTGGTGCACATTGTCCATCGCTCTACTTGTTTGATGACCACCACGTCACCTCGCGGCAGCGATTCCACCGCATTGGGGTGTTGCTGAACCCCCATTGGCATTTGGGTGTGGCAAAAATACGCTAAAACGACGCAAGCCCTTTTGGGCCAAAAATCCAATTAGGTCTATCCAAATTGGGTGCTCAATTTAGATGCAACTTTTTTACGTTAAAACAGGGCCTGAGGATTTCAAAGAAAAAATTGCACCATACGTTACGTGCCGGCTGGCCTCAGGCGGTCCAAAGCCTTCCGCGCCGCTCAAACATGAGGTGCTTGTGTCATTCGCAAGCAGTGCCGCATTCGAAAGGCCCACATCACCAACCGCGGCCACATCGGCTACATCCTCTGCAAGCCAAAAAAATTCAGCTGTTCCTACAGCGACAAGGAAACAAAGCCCATTGCTGTGCGAAAGGGTGTCATACCTTTGTAATGTGGGTGCTGCAGCGCGGGTACCATCGAGACGATCGCATCGGTTCGCGCCGTACGGCCGCAGTGAAGCCCAGGTCGCAGATGCGACAGGCGCTTAAGCTCCTCTAACCTCCCGTCGAAAAACGTGCGGTGTACTAACAGGGCCAAACCCGTGGCGATGCAGTAGTTTCTCGCAATCCTGCGCGAGCGAGGTATTCAAAGCGTGCATCGCATGACCAGGGGTTAATGCATGGTAAAGACAACGGCAAAGAGAGCATTCTGGATACGAGAACCGAACAAATCCGGGATCTCCTGCTCTGGTCTCCCGTTCAGGCCAGGAGGGCGTTCGGCTAAAGCTCCGGACGAGGCTTACCGGACCAGTGTACGGCGCGGCATCAAATACAACTCAAACGAGGACAAAAAAGCTGATACTACTTCGAGGGCACAGACATCCGCATACATCACCGCAACGCAGCGGGCACTGTATCAATGCGCGCGCATATAGAGGCAGTCACGTAAGCATCGTCTCTGTCGCCAAAACTCTCACCCAAGGACGACCAGAGCGGACAGGCAGACCACCACGAGCGGTCGGAAGACATGCCCCGAGAGGTTGACAATGCCGGCCAGGGCGGAGAGGACGGCCGAGAAGGAGGTCAGCGAGAACGGGGGAGGGCTATCTCTGCCGTGCGGCCGGGGGGGGGAACGAGCAAAGGGTGCCGGAAAACGATGCACGCACATCAGCATGCGGGCGGGGCGTGTAAGTTGCGAATTTCATCACAGTCGGGAAGGCGCGGCAAATAGCCCGTCCCTGCCTGCTTCGAAGGATACGGATGCTTTAAGCAGCAGCAACAACGAAAAAAGAGCTGCGTTGCAAACTATTGCCCACTGCTGTGCCCAGAGGAGCAGCGTTCGCACTCCGTGTACAGTACGACTCCTTGTGTGCGAAGAAATCGCGGACGGTCATTCCCGTTCGGCGAACTTTGCACCATGCGAACAAAGAGTGGTGTTCCCGAAGCCAGACCACACCGGCACCGCTGTGTTCCCTACTCCGAAAACTCGCTGCCGTGAAGGTGACACAGGCCCGCCTTCGCGACGAATAAAGTTTACGAGGAAGTAGAACAGGGAGGGGGTACGCCGACCCTGTCCCTAACCCCCTACCCATTGTGCCCTATTGCATGCTTTATCCAACATGTTCACGTCAACGAAAAACCCTTCGAAGGCTACTGGTGACACAAGATACGTACCACACCCAGCGCACCGATTTTTTTCGAAGCTCGAATACTCCACGACGACGATAAATCATGTGGCACGTTTTCGGAAATCTCTCAACAAGACGGTTCCAACGCGCCGCCATTTTCGGCACCGCCGCTGTTTCTGCTTTGGGAGTAATTGAGCTGTGAAAAATCGGTGTCGGGGGTGTGGTATCTTGTGTCAGATACGGTATACTTCGCCGTCAGGTACTGCTGTGTTGCACGCTTTAGAGAAACTCGTGTCCACGAATACGATGTTACCGTACGCCAACCACCGCTGCTGTGCAGCTCCGCGGGTCTCGAAAAGAGAACCTGGACGTGTACAGAGCGCGGACGAAAATCAGTTCCCATTGCGCAAGGTCTACCCTAAATCCAATTCCCCACTCCAACGCTGATTGGCCAGTCGTCCGCCAAAGAGAGACCCGCTCTCCCGTACGCGGACACAGGTACACAGTACCAGCTAGCGCCGTTCCAAAGCCCTGTGCCTTTGACGTAGACTGGCCTGCTTGCTGTGGCGACAATGACAGTTATTTTCGGGTGCGGGACGGGCCAACTGGACACCAGCAAAGTTGCCAAGCACGTAGCGATCGCCACTTGTCGTCACATCAGACAAGGTAAAAAACGGCCCAACTCCATTTGCTTGGAGAAAAAAACATATGTACAGCAGTTATCGGTGTCGCCGTAGAGGTTCGAGAGCGTCGGGTACGCAGCAGAGTGTCTCATACGTTCATGGGAAGATCCTCAGACACGCGAGTAGCATAGCAGTCGCCACGTACCCGCACACGCGCAGCAGGTACTTCAATTTACACAATTTACAGGGTGTAAATTAGCTATTAGTGTAAATACATCCATCCAGGTCTGCGGCCCAATCGCTCAAGCTCACCCTTCGTCCTCTTGTGCTAGCTCGTGGGGGTAGATCGCGGTTGTCAAGACGTCGAGACGCCCCATGAAGGCACAGCTTTCCGCCTTACTCCCCTTGGAAGCCCCCCCATTCCTTGTCATGGTCCAGTTTCAACGTGTGTCTAAGAGGTATGTACAGCAGCAGTGTAGAGCAGTGCAAACGAGCGCGCGATTTTCAATTCGAACTTTTGACCCGCCGCATCAGCTCTACGGAGATCCTCCCCAAATCTACGAAGATACCTCTCGCTCCGGCATCCGGGATGCATCAGGTCATCAGGTGTGCATTCTTCGCTCTCGATGAAGTCATGGCGTCCAAGGATGAAAAGGGAGGGGTCCAGACTTGGCAGGGCAGCTTGAGGGACACCCCCCGCGTGCTCGAAGATATGTCATCGGCCGTGCGCAAGGCGGGAAGTGCAGCCCTCGCGCTTCAAGTATGTACCACAGCGACGAAATATGTGTATGTACGAGTGGACAAACTGCTGTATGACGTGACTTCAACCACAGCAGCGGTGGCGTGATGTACAATGTACTCTAGCCATGAGCGTTTCCAGTGGTTCACAGACACAGCGCACGTTGATTCCTCATTTTTCATCAGAGCGCGGTCGTTCGTTACCCGGGTTTACATGGGGAACCCGCCACTTGGTACCATCCATGTATTTACATAGTGCACCGTCGTTGGAATATTTTTCGGTCCGCACACATCAAGAACAGGAACGGAAAATCTCATCGATTGGGTCTCTTATTCTTGACCAGGGCCACACTCACCACTTGACAACACCAACACCAACACCACGCCATACAAAATATCCCATATCCATCTCACCCTCTCACACGTACTACTGCTGTACCTGGCTGGCCAAACGACCAGCGGGTATGCGTGTGTCGCTGGGTGTCAACAACAAATGTAGACTATATTGGTAGACAAATTGCATGTTGGCGGAAAGTTGGCGCAGACCGAATACTGTATTGGTGAGTTTACACCGCGGGGGAATAGAAACCAACCGAAGGGCGGTCGACAAGGACAAGACCTTGAACTGAGAAGAGTTGGGCTGGTACCATTAGGGGAAAAGTCTCATCGATTTGGTCTCGTTCTCAGCTTGGTCGGTGGTCGGTCTTGAATGGTGGAGAGTTTGGCTGGCATCACTAGGGGAAAAATCTCATCGATTGGGTCTCTCATTCATTCTCGACCACACTCATCACCTAACAACACCAACACCTAGCACCACGCCATACTATATCCCATATCCATCTCACCCTCTCACACGTACTGAAGCAACTCCTGTACATGGCTGGCCAAACGACCAGCGGGCATGCGTGTGGTCGCTGGGTGTTACAATCAAACAACATGTTGTTGTTGTTGTTTTCGTCCTAGTCATTACGACGACTGTCCCCCCCTTTTTCGTGGTGAGACGTGTACTACACTTTTCAGTGTATGTAGAGTGCGACACTTTTCAGTGCATTTGTGGTACGACTACAATCATCAGGGGTCATACCAAGACTCTCTTCTTCTTGTTATTTATTTTCGTGCTCCATCACCTTACTCCTGCGGTGCGTGCTGAATTTGTATTTTATCGCGAGAAGGGTCCAGCCGTCCCTTTCCCTCGTCAGCGGTGCTAACGTCGAAGTTTGGTACTCACGAGAGCTTTTTCAGCTATATTTCGCTTTCACCCGCAAATTTTGTACGTTTTTCACGGCATGGGGATTCGAACTCACGACCTTCGCGACTAGCGGTTTTCGAGGATACCACTAGACCACCGGGGCGACCGGCATGTACACTTGTTGCACATTGGCGCAGAGCCAATTGGTGAGTTTACGCCGACGGAGGGATTTTACGAGGACATCGTATCTTATAGCAGACGGGAAGATCTTTGTATTGTTCTTGTCGTGCATGTATGTATGTACTGGTACATCACATGCATTCGAGACGCCGTCCTACGTATACCGAGCGACGGCGACAAAAGAATACACACAGCAGCAGCGTCAGCACCACCGTCTTCCTTCGTTGTATTTTCTGTTCGTCGTGGCGCCATCATCGTGACATGACGAAGGAAATATCAATATGAACATATCAGAAGAATGTGCATAGATACCATTGGATGAGGGTGAATCCGACCGGATCCGGGGGGTAGGACAATCAGTAACGACGATGTTCAGAGATGCTCGAAAGGTTCAAGGTTCGGTTTGCGTCGTGCGCCTCTTTCTCGGCGTCGATATACCGCCGTTGCGTCGCGCGCAGCGGACAGAACTGTCGCGAACGGAGAAGGCTGGCCATCACGACATTGTCACGGAAGGAGACCTCGTCAGCCAGAGAATCGCGATGGGGAGTCTTGGTAAGGGCCGAACCGGGCGCGCCCTCGCGCTGTTTGACGTGTCAACCGTTTATCGATCAAGCACAGGGTCGAACTTCGGCACGAGCTTTGACTAACGAACAAGAGGTTCGCCTATATACAATGTCCGGTGCACCAGGGCATCTAATCAATCTCCTGCAAAAGGTTTTGGGACATGAATATCATGAGACTTGACGTAAACCTTGACTTTTTGCTCTAGCTTTGTCGTTGCTTTCTGCGGACTTTTTCTTCCTACCCCGCGAAAACTCTTCTTTTTTTTTGTCCTTGGGTGCGCTGTTTTCCGGGGCCCAACAGCAAAAATCCTGCCCGGCCTTCCGTTTGCGGCGGAAGAATCTGACGAGCAAGCCATGGTGAGCGATACAGCTGTGCTTTGCTGCAAGGTGCGGGTGTCGCCAGCCCCAAAATCTCCACAACGTTGATATCGAGACAGACTTTCCTTCCACGAGGTCATACTTTTGCCACCGTTCCCTTAACGCATTTTCATGCAGATTCCTGGTGTTCCTCAGGCTCGAATCAACCCGCAGGGTTTGGTGGAGGCAGAGGCGTACCTCGCTCTGGATCCGGTAGATGGCACGACGAACTTTGCCTGCGGAGGACCGGACTGGGGGGTGAGCGATAGTAGCGACATAAGATGGTGATGGGCATGGTCTACCGCGACAAGGCAGCTGCAAACGCGTGGAGAAAAGCGCTCCGCGAGCGAGAAAGCCGTTGGACCGTCGGCGGTCGACCCGCTTCCGTGTTCTCTTCACCTCGTTACGTAGCAGCTGATGCGCGCACGTGCAATGCAGTGAAACGGGCTTTCCAATACCTTTCTGTCGGCCAATCCCCAAGCCCCGTGAGTTGAAATAGTTTCCCTCCTGGAGTTCGCCGAAGGACATCGTACAAATCTGGAGCATTCATTCTGTGGGCGAAGAAGACGTTGGAGCCTGGGCGCGAGTGAATCGACACCCACTGGTGACCCATGCACTACCCTGTTGGTGTACACCACGCGAACGAAGCAGGTGGCGGCAGCGGTGGTTCAACGAGATACCGGCCCAACGCACGGAGTTCTTTACCTCCCGGGAAATGACCTCGTGGTCGAGGCCGCGAGGGGGCACGGCTGCAGGGTGAACGGGGAGCTTATTCAACTAAGGAAAGGCCAGGTTAGAATGTTTTTTGAGACAATTTCTTATGATCGCATCGTAGTGTACTGTTGCTCGAACGGCAGGTGGAGATTGGCATGGGATTCACGCTTGGATCACTCGGCGAGTGAACACGCACCACGCACCTAGCTTGCTGGCGGCGGTCGCGCTGGCCGACCAATGCCGGCACACTACTCTGTGTTAAACTATATGCCCAAGTTTTTCTTTAGCGTAGTGTCCTGGCCATTGTTGGCAGGGTTTCACCCACACAGTGGTTCATTCGTAGCGTTCTCCTTGGAACCTGCAGGATAACCAATCGAAGTAGAAATACCCGCGTATTCATGGTGCACTTCAGTGATCGAGCTTCGTTCGAGAGCTGGCGGCAACTGCTGTGAGTGCTTCCCGCCTGACTGCTCTCTGACACCGGCAGTTGCTGTCATGTGCTGCGAATTGCTCACCAGCAGCGTTTACGCCCACAAAGGGGTGCGATGGGCAAAGACCAAACGCAGGCAATTCGGCGATGAGGTGGGTTCACACCCACCACGGTGTACATGACGCCCTTGTGGGGGTGAAAACCTCGGCGCAGATAGGCAAGGCGCACCAAAGATTCTGCAGCGGGGAACATGATCCGTAGATTTGAGTAACCAGAGTAAAAAGCTGGTCCGTTTTGTTCCCCGATGAAGAAGGTACGGTAATGAGTGAGTTTGCCCCCGCCGTGCTCGTGGACGACCGACCAAACGCTCCTCAGGTATTGAGAGAGTGCCTGGTAGCGGCGGAGATAGGTAAGTTTGTGCCGGACGACCGGCTGCAGCGGCTTCTGGGACTGGTGCACCACTCCATGGGTGTCCGTAACCTATTCTCTAGGTGTGGATCAGTGTCATTCTGTGGTGCCTGTGTTGAGGGCACATAAGGAAGGCATTGCCCGACACTGTCGAGGACCAACATCTACGTTGTTTGACGGAAACCATTTCTGTGGTACTATATAATAGTGTTCACCGGGCGCGTTATTTCCTACTTCTTTGGGTATGGATGTCTTCGGACAGGTATGACGAGAACTACCTACAGGCTCAGGTTTTCCGCGTTTGGCGTAAGGGTGCAAACGATATAAGATCCTCCTCCGCCGAGAAGGGAAGCGACACGGAAACGCACCCATGGCCGAAGTTTCGGCCTTCGAATGCTGTTGTCGGCAAAATATATATGAAAGTGTCGGCTGTCAGATCTCGGAGTCCTAGAATACGTAAGCACCTTTGCCCCGCCATCAGCATTGCCAAATACCTATTGCTTGGGTGACAAAACACACGGTTCATTGTAAAACATACGGTTCATTCCATGTTCCTTCTTGATTTTGTTCACGCCTTGCGTATCATTACGTAGACTCCTGCTTCACGTCATCGAAAGTCGTGTTACCCTCCCTGTCGCGTAACTCGACGTCAACAACTAGTCTCGACACCCTCCCGGTTCCACTGGTAACACTGTGCCCCTATCACTGCCCCACTCTCCTTCGCTGGTGCAGCACCGGAAACACGGCGGATGTTTTGTCCGGCGTCCACGGTGCGTGGGTCCACCTCAAAGGGGGCTCCGTGTGGGACTTCGCGGCCGGCTCCCTCGCTGTTGAAGAGGTAACGCTCAGCTCAGCAGGGGTGGAGAGAAGTCCGCGTGCGCCCTTCGCAGTTTGTTTTTAATCTCATCACCAATTCTGTTTCGGACTGTTGGCCATGGCAGAGTCCCGAGTTGCCTGGCCGACTCAGTATTGCGAAGCATACTTTTATGCATTTTGTTCCAAGAGGATGCTGACGTTTAGTTCGGCAATTCCCAGCATTTGGCCGCCAGCTTTCCTTTGTGGCCGTTTTCTCTCTCTCTGCTGCTGCCGCAATAGATCCATGTCGCCCTTCTGTGCCGGTAATTGGGTTCAGCCAAGCAAGAGACACGTACGCTACAGTAGTTGTGCCGAGGTAGTTGAGGTGTCATTTTTCCTGCGGCAGCCAGGGCTCTCTGTCGGTGTCGACATTTCATACAAAGGCACAACACAACACTACGACACGGAAAGGATTTACAAGACGGTTCCCTTGGGAAGTCGCCCAAGTAGAGGACGATTCCACAACCCACGCATCCCCAGCCCACCATTGTCCGACACACCCCTTCCGCTTGCATGTGCCGCGATGTTTGTCCGTTCGCCCGAAGGCTGGCGGCTTCGCTTGTGATCTACAAGGGAACCCGTTGAAATGGGATAAGCTTCACATGGAGGTATGCATATGATCGTTGTTGACAGCAACGATACTCCTTGCTGCCCACCACGTGGATAGATTGTACACGAAACACGGATGACCCTCCTTTGGAGCCCCACCTCTTTCCCGCAAGTTTTCCGAAACGTTGACACACGTGAGATATTTCATTCGCACTGAAAGCATTGTTTGCTCCAGTCGCCATTAAGCCTATTATGACGTTGCATCGCACGCGCCCACTGCGGACGTGATGGGAATGAAATCGTTAAGTGCTGATCGATGCTGCCTTCTGAAAGAGCCGTGCCCGTGGCGAATTTCCGCCCTGAGGTGTCAAAGCAAATGAGAGATATTTTCCACAATTCCCCCACCTGATGCCGCCCCCCCCCCGGCCCGGTGACTTGTCACCGCGGTGACGGTTCGAACTTTCGAACACACCTCCCTCGTCTGATGATGTTATTGTTGCCGTCGTCATTGTCGTAGTTGTTGGCGTCGTCATCGACTTGATTGTGCCAGTCGTGGAAACTGCTATTCTTTTTATGGGCGTCTCCCCAGGGGATATGGTGGGACATGTGGCAGGTCACCTCTGGTTGTAGCTTCCCATTGTTGATGTCATTTCAGTGCGGTTCCTTCAACAATTATCCTCCTGAAAACCAATATGAAGAACCTCGACTATCTTCTGAATTCGTGGAGTTATATTTCGGGATTACCAGCGTTCCCAGGCAAATACGACGTGATACATACATGTAGTATTCAACGAACATCGCCAACATACGACCCATGCGCCCGCGGTCCTCATGCCGCGTCCGGAATTAGAACACGATCCGAGACTCCGAAAAAAAACAGGAGAAGCTTAAGCCTCACGGCTAGAGAGAAAGCCCAAAGGATGTTCAAAGACCTATGACACAGCCCCTAGAACCCTCTTGTGAAGGCGGCTTGGCTGTGTTGCCCTCCTGCCGCTGCGAATTAATGTTTCCATGCCCAACATCGCTGGGATGCGCTCGGTCATCAACCAATGATCCACCCTACTCAAGTTAATTTCGCTCGCTGCTCGGAAAAACTGGATACGTGCTGTCTTGATTGTGCAGGTTGTACTTGCCGCAAATGAGGAGATAGCGAAGGACGTTGTCAACGTTCTGAACATCAAGGCTTGAGGAAAGCCACCGAACCTACAGTGGACTGCCAAGCACGGTTGTTTCGCTCGCAGGGGTGGTTATTTCTCGCTCTGGTATACCTCGACAGGGAAAAGATGTGTACACGCAGTTTGTAGCGCGACGTTGCGGCTTGCTGTGTTCCTGGTTTGTCGGCCCTTGCTTGGCAACGTAAGAGGTGCGGGTCTGTGTCGCCGTGTAGTAGCCATCGAATCTACGTTATCGTAGACTACATAGGCCTCTACAACTTGTAGAGGTAAAGAGGTTTCGATGCGAACGGGTGTCCGTGTACAATAGCTTGCCAACAAGTGTTTGTACACAACGATCGGGTGCGAATCGCTCTTGAGCAAGTGTTATATAGTGCATAGAAAGGATGGGCCACACAATTGTCAATCGAAAATGTGAGAGCAACGTCGGCACACAATCGAACATCCCCAGCGTACGTTGTGGTATCCCGCGCATGCATCTTGTACTCGGTCACGCCAAGAAACAAGCAGCAGTGATTTGAGGACTTGTGAAGGTCTTTGTGCGGAGTAGGTCGGCCGGAGAAGGTCCACACGCGTGGTGAAAGAACGTGACTACCTCTCATCAACAACATATGTGTAGACTATGCATTTCGTATTCATTTCCTAAATATATGCCGTTGACCGCTACTATGTAGTCGTAGTCCTGTCCTCACCCACCAGCGAAGGCAGAATGGTGCGCCGATATCGAAGCCCAGGAAGCGGGACCGGAGCCCTGCGCGTATGCAACTCATTTTTTTTTCGTCCCATCTCTGGCGCCGCCTGCTTACTCCTCTTCGGTGCACACTACATGTACACGTTTACCGCGTATTATGTGCACTTTCACTTTCTCAGCGTACTTGGTACACTACAACTAGCAAGACGCACCGTCCGGGGTCACACAGGAGGGGGTACCCACGCCGTTTTTTTTTCTTCTTTATCTTCTTTTGTCCCCACTTACCTCCTGCGGTGCCTGCCTGAGATATTTTTGTCGCGAGAAGGGCACATCAATTTATTTTTGAACCCGACCAAGCCATGGGACGAACACTGTACGTGGTGCTGTGCAGATACCAGCAACACGTTGCTCTGAATAGATACACCAACAACACTTTGCTCAGGAAATATGTTCTTAGTCCTTTGCAGTCTAACAAGCAGGCCTTTCGTCGACAAACCCAAGGATCTGCATGAGAGACTGGTACTTGATAAGGGACGCGGGACGAGAAGCAATATGGTCTCTTCTCGCCGCCGACCTGCCCATCCCCATCCCCATCCCCATCGTTTTTATCTACTCCACTTTTCTGCCATTTTTTATTTTTTCCGGCTTATTATCCCATCGCATCTCACATTTTCTCCTCCCGTCGCGATTGCTTCTCATCTCACTACCTCCGAATCTACTCCCGTCCGTGCCCCGCTTTCCCTCTGACTGTTTGTCCCTCCTGCTCAACTTATCCCTCCCGTTGCACTCTGGATTTTGTAGTTCCTCCCACAGCAGTGTTCATATTTCAACTTTCAAATGAGTTGTTTTTGTACACATACGCAGAGAATACCCTGGCCTGGGCGGCGAAGTCTTTGCCCAGCCAACACGGGAGGTACAATTGTAGACTACATGTACTTCGAGAGTGTGGTACAGCAGCAGCACATACAGCAGTACATACATCCAGGTGAGCGCTTTGGGCGCGACCCGCAAGCGGCGAGGAACCGTTTGCTCCGACTATTGGTAGACAAAAGGTTCCGGCTAAGGCAATACAGATGAGACTTACAATGAGGTTAACCCTTCTGGTGCTTGTTGGTCCTCTGTTGGCGAAATATCACAGATTCCACCCAGCACAGTAGTATGTAGAGGATCCTACAGGCCTACAGGATCCCTCCTTGAGAGCGAGAGGCAGAGCCCTTGCTGCGGATGAGGATTCAAGAATGATCATGATCCGATTCCTCACCATGGCAACATCATAATGGCCAAACGCAACGAGCATGTATCACTCATCTGTCATCTGTGGACGACAAAATGGCGTGGTTCGTGACACGCACGCAAGCGCTCTGGGCTCTGGGATCACACCTATGTGTCGGTTCGGCAACAACGAACCCCCGCCCTAAAACAAACGGGCGGAAACCCCGCGAATCGCCCCGCACTTCACCCCCCACAAACCACTCAACATTATGCATTATACCTTCAACAGGGAGATGCGTCGCCCATGCTCCTTCGCATCCTTTGTGTCTACCACTGGCAGCAGCGCTGAGACCGCACAAAGACATGTGCAATGGCTGCCCCAACATCTGCAATGGCTGCCCCAGTGTTCGCCAAGAAGGAGGCAAAGGATAGCGCCGTCGAGGAGGCGACGTCGCATGTCACCGCAGGCTGCGAGAGGTTCCGCCGCACCTGCTGAGGAGCCGGACGATGCTGCAACAGCAGCGGCAGCAGCGGCAGTAGCGGCAGCGGCCGTGTTCCGGCAGCTGGATGCTGGCTTGGATAGTGATGACGACGACGATGCGATGGTGTTCGGCGTGAAAGGTGACCATGCACCCTGTCGGCGTGGTCTCAAACAGCAGTGTCGGGCGAGCGTTCAACCATGACATCGGACCGTTGTTGCGCGATTGCCGGCCACGGAGCGCTGGGTACAGCAGTAGCTCCCGCGCTGCGGGCGTAGGGAGTGGGGCGAATGTTATGGGGGGTCGATTTTGTTTAAACTGGGTCGCGTATACGCGTGGAATTATCGTGGTTCCTCATGAGGTCCGTCCGTAGGTCACAAGCCCGCGCGACACAGGGCGGTCCAAGCCATCGCGCCCTGTTGACCAACTCCGAAACCTATGTGGAGCGAAGGAAATAGAAACACTTGTACACTTATTGCTGCCGACACCACCGTCGTGTTTCCCGCCCCAACCCCGACGTCATAGATTTTTATGAGAAACGTATGCATAGGCGAACAACGTGCTTCAGCGCCCCTCGTAGAATACGCTATCCATCGCCGAACCGGAATCTACCGACAGTACCTGACTAAAGAGTAAGACGTAAATTTGGAACCTACAGCTTGTAACTTGCCTAAGTGTTCAACTATTCAGACATTGACAGAGAAGGCACAAACACTCGACGCTCTAACATCACAAACGAGTTCACTGGGGGGCCTAGTTCGCAGCAATTCTCGAACTCAAATGCCGCTGTGATCCGCGTGATTCGTTACATGCGTATCAACTTCCTGGATGGCGATCCATATCCATAAAAACGGCATGCACTGAGACCCTGTGAACGCCCTCGCTAATGCGGTGATCTTTTGGGTGGGGTTTGCCGGAGATTGCGTCGAGCTGAACCGAGGTGAAACCTGTACACTTCCATTCCAAAACAAGTTGGCGTGGAGGCGAGGGACTTTCGTGTACAGTTGTGTACGCGCTGACTACCTCTGACCACCCTCCGCAGTGATTTATTTGGCCTGCTGATGTCAGCATAACTGCTTCCAATGTCGCCGCCGCCGCCGCTGCCGCTTCTACTATTTTGCAGATGCGTATTCGAGCACAGTCTCGACGCCGCCTTCCGGCGAGAGGGACACCCACGCGGCGTCGGCACCCGTAGCCACGGTAGCAGCACCAGCGCGCCAGGACAGCAAGCGCCGCCGCCGAATTACCACAACAAGTAGCAGTCCCGGTACGCAACATGCTACGAGCGCCGGCGGCAGCGCTTCCACGAAAGGACCGGGGCGAGGGGCTGGTCGTAGGGAACGGGAAGGGTCGGGGGCGATGGGCGTGGGCAGAGGGAAGGGCGAGGGTGGAGGTCGAACTGGCCGTGGCGGGCGCGGTATCAGCGGCGGCAGAAGCAGCAGTAGCAGAGAATCGCGGGCGCTTGTAGATAGGGTTAAGGCGTCTGCGGCGAGCGGGTCTTGGGAGGAAGCGCTGGCTCATGTTGCCGAGGTCAGGTCATCAGGGTTGAAGCTCGATGGCAGGTGAGCCGTTGGTTGGTCCAAGCGAGGCAGGGGAGGAGGAGGGGTGCTCATGATCATGCATATCGTAGACGAAGTGTTTCTTGGTCCAAGCGAAGTACGGGGGGGGGGTCGGGGATGAGGAGAAGTAGGAGGGGGTACTCGCGATTGCTATGGAATGTAGGGCCATAGAATTGCCCATTTCCACGAGGTCGGGAAAGGGCACGCCTGGTATTCACTTGGCCTGGATGAAAAGCTCTGAACCTAGCGCGAAGAGCCATGAGGCATACAGCGAGTCGCATTCTAGAAGGTTGAGCTCCTACTGACGTCGTTTCGCATGGTGGCGTGCCCCGTTACCTTCCACATGGATGGCAGCGCTCGAATGATCGATTTCTTGTCCTGTTTCGCCACGTCCAGAGACCGCCATGAGCGTATCAGGTACTTCATGGTGTTTGACAGCTTTCACAGTACGCGATGCGATTTTCCGCGTATTCTGCGTGTTACAGCGTTCTCCCCCCCCCTCGAAATGACCAAACTCGGTCATCATTCATGGTTGCCAAAAACGAAAAAAATCACGTTATGTACGCAAAAAAATCCCCGGTAACTTGGTTTGAGGGTTTCACGCAGTGATTCAAGTGGCGAATTTGAAGCGTCTATACCAACCTACGCCAACCCGGGATGGGGGGGTCCGGGCAACGACAGATGTTGAGCAATACCAGAGGTAGCTTGTTCTAGACAGTAGGGCGGCAATCATCTGACGCGGAACGGAAGCACAACGGGGAATATATATATATATATAGTAAGGTAGGAGAATGCCGGTGTCGTCGTGGTATTAGAGAGAATTTTTCCGTGGCGTTTATGTTCTCGACCGTGTTCTTGGTACGGCTATTCCACGACCGTTAAGCGTGATGCCGTCGCCATCACCCACTGTGGCTGCGCGCGCCCTGTCGTTGTGCTCTTCTGCTGCGAACGGTGGTCAGGGTGCACACCGCGGCAATCCGTGCGGCTCTAGACGGCGGCAAAGCCCGGCCCGTTCTTGCGACGATTGCGGCCATGCGTGCGGACGGATTCGTGCCCAATATCTCGTTGTACAACAAGGTGAGGGACCGAGAGACAGCGGGTATCACGACCGCTGTTGAACAACTTCCCCAGAAACTAAAGTTCGCACGCAGACATGCCACGCTCTGTGTGGCACAGGAGCGAGGCTTTCCTCCGGTGTGGTTAGGGTACTATCAGGGTCAATCGTGTGCTTGGTCCTCGCTTTCAAACAGATCAGGTTCCAAGATTGTCACTATCAGGACAGGCGATGAGAGATTTCTAGGTCACCAAGGTTAGGGTGTTCCCGTTGTCCGCTGTCTTCACACCAGGTTCAACAACCCGAACCTAACAGAAGCAATGTGCTCTCCCTCCCCCGAGGCCACGCGGGTAGATACTGAGGTCCCGAAACTCTAACGTGTCGGGTCCTTTCTTGTCTCCTACCCTCGAGGAACGTCGCGGCAAGCGACTCTGTTGGCTGTTTGGGCCTGAAACGGACACCGTGTTATTCCTCCATCCAGGCGATGTGGCGTATTCGCCGGTAACGGCCGTGTGTACGTACGCTAACGAGTGGTTCTTCCGACCCCATTCGGGTAGTGACCCGTCTTTCTCTCGCTGATTGTCAGCATAGGATCATGTCAAGCAGCTGCCACTGTGCACCGCGCTCACCCCCTGTGCCCACGTTCTTATAGCAGCCAGCTCGTATCTTTTTTTCTCTTTTGCACGTGTCCCTGCATTGTGCTCAACCCTGGTTTCCGCCGATGGCACGTTCATTCCCCTCTATCTTCTCATGTCCCTGCAATGTTGTCCACCCTGGTTTCCGCTTTCGTAAGGCAGCACGACCATTCCCCTCTGTCTTCGCATGTCCCTGCAACACTGCCTGTTTTAGGCCATCAGCCTCTGCGGGAGACAGGGGGCGTGGGAGGACGCCGTATTTCTGTTGCGGGACGCCCAGAGGGTATCGTCCCCGGGGCAGCGGCGGGGGGTGGATGTGGTGACGTTCAGCGCGGCGGTGGCCGCTTGCCGGGACGGAGGGGAGTGGCGGCAGGCGCTAGCGCTGATGGAGGTGAAGAGAGTTATGACCATGCTAGGCGTCGTTTTTACCTCATCGTAGTTGTCTGCCTTCCACGGGCCGATGTTGGGAAGAATAGACACTTGCATATAAATATATATATATTATATATATATTATACGAAAACAAGACAATATACTCTTCATCCACAGATACAGAGTCCAGGATACCTAATTCAGAGTTTGGGGCTGGGTTTCCACCGTCAGCTTTTTTATCCTCGCCATTAGACTCTCTTGGTGCGATAGCATGGAATCTGCTGTAGTTTGGGGGGGTGGTTTCGGAAGTGGTGTCCGATTTGTGTCGATGCGGTCTCCGGATTATGGTAAGTAACCTTGCACTGACAGAGTTGCGAAGGTTTTGTCGGTTCAAAGCCATGTGAGGGCTTCGAACTCTCGAGCCATCGAGGGGCCTCTGCTATAACGGCAGAACGCTAGATATTAACGCGCTCCCTGTTGTTTCATGCCCCACCCCTGCTTTTAAACATACACCGTCATGTCGTGCCGCAGGAAATGCAGGCGGCGGGGATCAAGCCGGATCAGATAGCGTACGGGACGGCGGTCAGCGCGTGTGCCATGGCGGGCCAGTGGGAGAAAGCTGTCGCCCTGCTCGCGGACATGCGGAGATCCAAATTACGTCCCGATGTCGTTGCATACAGGTACAGCGCCAAGCGTAAAGGTACAACAGGCGTTAAAAATCCAACCAATGGGATGGCCACAAGCAAAAACACAACTCAATTTCAGATGCAAGGCACATTCACGGGTATATAACCATGCAGATAGACTCAAGTTATGCACACAAGCACAACGCACAAATGGACAAGCCCAACGAACACATGCAGGATAGGGGCGCGAAGCAAAAACTCGCAACCAGAAGATGAAGATGACGTCACCGGCAGCGGCATTTTCACACATGACGTTGAGGCTCCCCGCTTGCGGGGGCCTTCAGCTGACGTGACATGGCAGGAGCAGGCATACCGTGAATTTGACTTTTCGGTCACCGGTGCATCCACACATCTATGTAGGTCGGGTGGTTAAACACGATGTCCGAAAGGCCTGCTAACGGAGGTCGGACTATCGTGTGCAACACGTTTCTTTGTGTACCCTTCTGTTCACGGCCAACCCCGCTCCTGACCCTGCAAACAAACACTCGGAATTCGTCTTTGCGGGATACATAGCTCTGCCATCAAGGCTTGCGGTGCCGAAGGCCGGTGGGAAGAGGCTCTCGGCCTGCTGAAAGAAATGCAGGAAAACGGGGTCCGGCCAAATCTCATCACCTACACCGGAGGTATGCAAACCGCTACAGCGGCGGGCGCACCACCGCATCATCTGTGCGGTGGTTGTTGAAGAAAATAACGATAATAAGCTTTGGTGACCTAAGCAACCGCGTTGGAAAGCACACGATCGTTGACACCCTGAAGCTGTTGCTGGCAATGCTCAGTCCCTTTCATGTTCCGTTGCTATTTAGTCAATACCCGGTCGATATTGACATGCTCGTGCGTCGCGAACCACCTTAGCGAGGATAGCCTAGAAACATGATTCGTGCTCTCCCCGTGCCAAGTTGCCATATCTAGCTCGCTGCCTCCTCACACACGCCTTTCGTCGGTGCGGCATCGCTTTGCTGCAAGAATGCCTTCCATGAAGGAACAGACCCACGCCACCCCAGATGCCTCCGTCAGCAGGGTGTTTACAGCAGCCGAAATATGGAGACCGTTAGACCAATCAGCGCTGACTGGTCTATATGGTTTGATTTCGGCAGGTATATAAAGTGCCGTGAGAATAACGCGGGCGCGGGCAAAGTTATACAACTCAACCTGATTTTTCGTCCGAGTTTCGTCTTCCTTCTCTGCGCGTGGCAAGCTACTAACTGACACGTTTCGCCGCTTTTTGTATGTGTTGCGGTGGGTTTCCCCCACGCAGCCATGGAGGCGTGCGGGCGAGCGGGGCGGTGGAACAACGCTCTGGGGCTGCTCGCGGAGGTGCGAGATCGGGGTCTGCGGCCGGACACGTTCACGCTCAATGCCGTCATGGACGCCCTCGGCAGGTGCAAGGGCTCCGCGCGGTGTCGACGGGAAACGGGAGGGGTGTAGTACCGGTGCAGGAAGGGGGTGTGGGTTTGGGGTGGAGAGAACGACAGAGGCAGACAGACAGACAGACAGACGGATAGATATGAGAGAGGGCGGGTGGGGCAAAGAGAGAGAGAGAGAGAGAGAGAAGCAGGGAGAGAGAGAGACAGACAGACAGACAGACAGAGAACGCGAGAAAGAGGGAGAGAGACCAAGAGTCGCGGGGGGGTTGGTGGTGGGAGCGTCTGCTGAAGTGCGAACGAGACCTTCGGCGTCGATCTCGACGACGGGCCTGTTCCTGACCCGGATGGCTCGTGCGCCCCTGCTTGTCTCGCTTGCTCGTTCAGTAGGAGGCGGGGTGTTTTTTCTAGCCCCGCAGAGGTTCTCTCGCCGCTGGACAGTAGGCGGTTAGATCGTGCACCCCCTGTGTGTCTCGTTGGCTTGTTCATGTAGTTGTCCGATCTCGTCGACGTGTGGTGTTTCTCGAGCCCAGCTGAAATCCTCTCTTGCGATCTACACTGGCGAGGCTCTAGCAGGCAACAACCGGCTTTACCCGACTGATTACTTTGCCCTTCCCCCCCCGTCCCTCCGTTTTCCTGGCGTTCTGTATAGATCCGGCGAGACCGAGAAGGCGCTAGCGTTACTCGATACGATGCGCCCCCCTCGGCCGCGCGCGAGGCCATCGCCCGGTACCCCCCCCGGCTTCCTGCCATCTTCCGACCCCCCCTCCTCGTATGACTCTCGACGGGTGCATTCGGCGGCGACGTTGCCTACTGATGGTGTCGAAGCCAACGACAGTATTGACGGGCTTAAGAATGGCGGGGGGAGGTTGTCGGGCGGGGGTGGGTGGGGGGGTGGGGGGCCCCGTGCGGACGTGTTCACGTGGAGCGCCGCCATGACGGCTTGTATTGAGGGAGACCAGTGGCAGAAGGTCGCCGGAATGCTTGAGGTGGGCTTGGTCGGCTGAGGGTCGGGGTTAAGGTTGGAGATAGGTAGAGAGAAGGAATAGAACAGATCGAGAAAAGGGTGCAATCTTGGAGATCAGCAGAGAGAGAGAGAAAGAGAGAGAGAGAGAGAGAGAGAGAGAGAGAGAGAGAGACCAAGCAGGATACGCTTACAATGCATTATACCAAACGATCCAAGTACTTTGCGCCAGGCCCTTGTGTTGTGGGAGAATACTAGCAATTCCAAGCTCCCGCCAAACGGTAGGCTGTCTCTAGTATTCGCTCTAACAAACACACCCCGCCTCAATCAGAACTTCTTGCCTTGACGACATGGCACGATGCTATGCAGGAAATGCGAGGGGATGGAGTTCCACCGAACGCGATAAACTACAACCTGGCTATTCGAGCACTTGGAAAGGGAGGAGACTGGGAGCGCGCGACAGGCCTGCTGGAGGAAATGAAGGAGGCGGGCGTGGCCACCGACGAAAGGGCGTTTAACGCCGCCATTGAGGTGAGGATAATGCCGCTCTCGGTGTCTTTTTCCACCGCCATTGAAGTGTTCTAAAGCCAATATCGGGATTTTCATCGCCGATATTGGGGTGGTTTTAACGCTGAAATCCGGGGGAAATTTAACGCCGTTATTGAGGCGAGTTTGACGTCATTGGGAGTCAGTTGGTGTCCCTAGTTATGTGCAGCTACGGGTGTCTGTTGAACCACGCCATTAACGTGAGGTTGACGCTGCTGCCGGGGTTTCCGTCATTGGTTTGAGTTTCACGCTGCCATCAAGGTCACTCTGTAGGGGCGTTTGGTGTCAGCTAATCGCGAACGATGAGGTGTAATGGGGCGGAAGGCGATGGATAGGGCAGATTAATCTTGAAATGTGGCGTGGAGTGTGTCATTGAGTGTTTGCTCTGCGAGCGTTCGTGCGGTGCTACGCCCTGCCGAACCTCGAAAGAAGGAGGTCTTTGTTCGCCGTCTATCTGCATGACGCCACCCTTGATAAGTCCCTACAGCAGCAGAACTGACCCCCCCCCCCCCCCCCCCCCCCCCAAACTTCCCTCAAAACAGGAAAAAGCCAACCCAACCAAAAAGCCCGACTACCCCACGGGAAAAGTTCCGCTTCAATTGAACGGAGTCCGGAAATTCCAATGAACCGATATTTTTCCCTGCGAGGAGGGCAAAGGGGTCTGGTTTTGGTTTTTGCGGAAGAGAAAAGCCGCCACCGGGGCCACGTGGTGAGCCCTCCTCCGGCCCCGGGGGAAGAACGCTGTGTC
>FN649736.1:370522-397764 GCA_000310025.1 Ectocarpus siliculosus
GGGAAAAGGGGGAACCCCCCCCCCCTTTCCCCCCCCCCCCTTGGGCCTTGTTTGCCATCGGGGTTTGGGTTTTCGTGGCTTGGCAAGGACGTTGTAAAACAAGCCCCCCCCCCCGGTGTTTGCCATGGGGGTTTGGGTTTTCGTCGCTTGGCAAAGACGTTGTAAAACAAGCCCCCCCCCCCGGTGTTTGCCATCGGGATTGGGTTTTCGTCGCTTGGCAACGACGTTGTAAAACAAGCCATTTCACTTCGTGAACTCGGCAACCAGGTCGCCGTTTTTTTTTTACCTCGTTTTTTTTTTTGGCGGTAACCATGAATGGTGGTCGAGTAGATCATGTTGTGCGGGGTCGAGAACCCTCACTCCGCGCAAGGGGGATGATCGCACCACGTTGTGTTAAAATGGTCAAGCATCCTCGAGGCAGTTACACAGTGCGAACAACTGTTTCTGGAAGTGAAAGCACCAGAAAATGAATTAAGTCATACGTAGCTGTCATTCGTACGCAAGGATGTAAGCACAAGATGCCGAACACCCTTAGCAGGATGCAGCTCACCCTTCATGCGACTCGCCAAATACCTCACGGCGCTTCGCGCTTGGTGACGTGAGAGCCTGGTCCGGTGAGAACTCGGCGTGCTCCGTCCCGGCTTTGTAGGGATGCGAGGTCAATGGTCAAACGACTACGGCATGCAAGACTATGAGTACCCCCCCCCCCCCCCTTCCCCCTCCCGGGGTTTGCCATCGGGGTTGGGTTTTCTTCCCTTGGCAACGACGTTGTAAAACAAGCCCCCCCCCCCAGGTGTTTGCCATCGGGATTGGGTTTTCGTTGCTTGGCAATGACGTTGTAAAATAAGCCAATTCACTTCGTGAACTCGGCAACCAGGTTACCGTTTTTTTTTTTTACCTCGTTTTTTTTTTTTTGCGGTGACCATAATGGTGGTCGAGTAGATCATGTTGTGCGGGGTTGAGAACCCTCACATCGCGCAAAGGGGATGATCGCACCACGTTGTGTTAAAATGGTCAAGCATCCTCGAGGCAGGTACACAGCAGTGCTTATAACTGTCTCTGGAATTGAAAGCACCAGAAAATAGATTAAGTCATACACAGCTGTCATCCGTACGCAAGGAAGTAAGCACAAGATGCCGAACACCCTTAGCAGGATGAAGCTCACCCTTCATGCGACTCGCCGAATACCTCACGGCGCTTCACGCTTGGTGATGTGAGAGCCTGGTCCGGTGAGAATCCGGCGTGCTCCGTCCCGGCTTTGTAGGGATGCGAGGTCAATGGTCTAACGACTACGGCATGCACGACTATGAGTACCCCCCCCCCCCCAAAGCACGCTCCCGCCCCGCACAAACCGAGCACCATTCCTTCCCGCGTTAAAGTCGGCTTTCCCCACAACAATGTTACCGTTGAATCGGACAGCATCGTGATCGCAGCCTGCGACCGCAGCGGTGCCTGGGACGTGGCCCTGATGATGCTGGACGATGCCAGGGAGGAGGAGGACGGCGGCGACGGTGGAAACGAGGGAGGAGGGATGAAGACCAAGGGCAAGGCTAACGTCTTCGCCTACACGGCGGCCGTGTCCGCCTGCGGAAAGGCCGGTCGCTGGGAGGAGGCCGTGGGTCTGCTGGACGTGAGAAGAAGGATATCGTGGGGGGGTTGTGGTGGGCAAAAGCGGACGTTCTTTTTTGGTGAACGACGCAAAAATTACCAGGTCGAAGCTTCTTGAACGTAGTAGGTTTGGTCTTGTTGGGGGTCGAAAAAGCGGCACCACCGAAGGCGACTAAACATTGGGAGGATCGTGAGGAGCTTGGAGAGGGGAGTGGGCCTGCCGCTTTTTGCTGTCGCTGTTGCTCTCCCGGCTTGGGCGTGTGCTGCCACTGCTGTTGCTGTTTTATGGCCGCGTGCCCCAAATCCCCTCCTGTCGCCGCCGCCGCCGCCGCCTCCGCTGCTTTCTGATGGTGATTTTGTTCTTGCCGCGTCTGGCACCAGCTCATGCGCCAGGACGGCGTCTCCCCGAACGGGATCACCCTCCGCACGGCCCTCATCGCCCTCGAGAACGCACCGCCTCCAATCGAAACCCGGGGACAACCCGCCCCCGTCCCCTCCCCCCCGCCCGCTCCTTCAAACCGGCCACCGCCAGCAGCCCACTCGTCGGCAGTGGAAACCCCCTCCGGCGAAGAAACCCGGGGACGTGTTGGATCGTCCCCTCCCGTCGTCCCCTGGAAAGTGGCGGTTTCGCTTCTGGAGAGCATGGCGCGGGGCGAGGTCGAGGGGGAAGAGGGGAGGAGGGTTTCTCCGGCACCGAGGGATTTTTCGGCGGGGTTGACGGCGGCTTGCTTCGGGGGGGCGGAGTGGTCGTCCATTGTACAGGTGTCAGGCTCCACAAGGCGCGGGTTGCGCCATCTCCCTGTCTCGACATGTCGTTGTGCCCCCATTGCTATTCCGTTTGATAAACCGGTCATGAAAGGACAGTTCTGAATCGGTCATGAAGTGTTGTGTTGAAACGGCCGCTGATGCGGGCCGATTTCTGAAAGGCGGGCGTGGCACTCTCTTCATGCCGTCTTTTCGAAGGCCGTTCGCATACGGGTTGTAAGGGTTCTGGAGTTACGCGCGCTGCTCGTTCTTAACGGCGGTGAATTGACCTCGGGGCAACCCGCGTTGCAGAAATACGGGGCAGAAGAACCCTAAGGTCGTGGTAGCTTTCCCCCGCTACTGTGGGGCAGCAGAGTTTCTCCGTTGATAGTTTGGCAAGAAGAGAGGGTCCAGGCAGAGTGAGCGGGACGGTGCCACACGTGGTGATCCGCCCGATCATGCCAGCATTCTCCGTGTCGAATACCCGTGTATCCATCAGTGGCCTCTCGAGACCCCATGGTAACCCTTCTCAGAATGGGTGCTTCCTGTAGCACTGAATGTGTCCTCATGAGTCCTACTCTTACAATGTTCTTCCCGTCATCCACAAGCAGGACCCCGCGATGTTTTCGCGACCGAAAGGAACGTCGATTCCGTACTACCAACACGTTTCTAGATGATTCCTAATGATACCACGTCGCCCGCCCCCCTCGACTTCGTCGATCCCCTCTGCGTTACCCCCTCCCTCAGATATTAGACCTTATGCACGCGTGTGAAGCCAGAGCTCAGCCCGCGGACAACCCTCCAGGGATCAACGGGGCTCTTGAGGGGGGCCGTGAATCGGTCGGGGGCGACGCAGATTGGGGTCCCGACGGAGGTTCGTCGTCGGGGTTGGTGCAGGCGTACAACCACGTGATTCGCGCCTGCGGGGCCGCCGGCGGCACCGAGTTTGTCCTCGCGCTGCTGCAAGAAATGCACCGGCGGTGAGATGGCCTAAAAAGAACAACACTAACGCTAACCCAAACCCGAACCCTAACAACCCAAACCCTAACCCTAACAACCCAAACCCTAACACTAACAACCCAAACCCTAACCCTAACAACCCAAACCCTAACCCTAACAACCCTAACCCTAACCCTAACAACCCAAACCCTAACCCTAACAACCCAAACCCTAACCCTAACAACCCTAATCCTAACCCTAACAACCCAAACCCTAACCCTAACAACCCTAACCCTAACCCTAACAACCCAAACCCTAACCCTAACAACCCTAATCCTAACCCTAACAACCCAAACCCTAACCCTAACAACCCTAACCCTAACCCTAACAACCCTAACCCTAACCCTAACAATCCTAACCCTCCGTAGCAATCAATAAAACCGTTTTGTTTTTACGGCGTAACAGGTGCCGCCGATGTCTGCTTTCTGCGCGCTTGTTTTGTTTTTTTTCTTTTTTTTTCTGGTACGAGTCCGTTTATGTTGTTTCCAGTTTTTTTTCTGTGCTCGGTTGTTGTGCCCCAACGTCCTGTGCTGTCCTTGCGTGTGTTACTGTGGCAACCTTATCCCAGCCCAGAGAACAAACAAAAACATGGAGTGAAAACAAGAGGGTAGTCTTGACGAGTACATGAAAATCCGGTGGGCCAGAGGATACATGCATTCCGAGGTTGAGCAGCAGAGGTCCTCGAACAAGGCCGCACAGCAGTGCCAAAGGATTCGGCCCGTCTTGTACAGGGCACCCGGCACTACAGTCAATATGAGACAACTTGATATTCCATCTGTCTGTGTCACGCGATGCCGCCGGCCCTATATGTACGGGGCCACTGTCTTAATTTATGCGGTTTTTGCAGCCTTGTACAGGGATCACTGTAGGACATACCACGGTATGGTATTACCGTAGCCTTTCTATGCACTGTACCGAACGACCGCATGAATGTTTTTTTGTGTTATTTTTGTCCGGTTTGAAGGGGGGTTCCGCCGGATGCAGCGAGCTACTCGGGGGCGATCATCGCCTGCGATCTGGCCGGCATGTGGCGTGAGGCCGTTGGCCTCCTGGACGACATGCGAGAAAAAACGGGCGTGGAGTGAGTTGGGGAGGGGGAGCGGGAAAAAGGGCTTAGATATACAGACAGAACCATTCGACACAGTGGCATGAAGAGATGCAGAGAGAGAGAGAGATGGGTGCAGAGGACGCACGGGGGTAGGTGCATTCTTGCTGGCTGTCGTTGCTGCTCAGATGTTCTTTACAGGTGATGGCCAGACAGGCATGCGTTGTTCTGTCTACTCTTTGTTGTCCCGGTTGATTTTTTTTACGTCATGTCGGTACACGAGAGAAACGTCCAAAGACAAGCGGTGGTAGGCGCAGGCGTAAGTGCGTTCGAACGCGTACATTGTATATTTTCAGATCCATTGCTCACAGCCAAGAGGGAGCGGAGCGAAAGAAAACCGACCGAAGAGTGCAAAGGAAAGCTCTTGACAAGATCTTTTCAAAACCACCATTGTCGGCAATTGCAGCCTCTTCGTTGTGAGGCAATCGAGCTTAATACAATCGATCGAACACCTCTGCTTTCACCCACGCTCTTTACGGTGACGACAAAATGAGCAACGTCGAGTCCTGCTTGTCTGGCACGAAAGTCAATCAAAGGTATAGAAGGCTGGCATGATGCAACGGGATGCAACATCCGCGATAGTTATTGATAATCTTTTCCCGCTATGCCTGCACAACAACAACTTTCCAGGCCGGACCTGGTGTGCTACAACTGCGCCGTTAAGGCGTGCGGCAGCAGCGGGGAATTCGAGCAAGCGCTGAGCATCGTAGAGGTAGATACATCACTTGGATAGTTTCTAAGGGCTCCCCCTGCCTAGGCCTGCTCATGTAGCAGTTGTCTGTTGTTCATGTTTTCAGGGATTTTTCGCTCGAACCATATGCGTTGTATGTACGGTAGCACAGGGCAAAAAGGCCTGAGTGGTGCTAGTCGGGCGTATGCTTGCTAGATACATTCGTCGATCGTGCTTCTGGAGACGGCGTTTGGTCACTACACATGACCGCGAAATACAGATGACTGTCTATGTTAGTAAGCCTGAGTTCATTAATGTGGCGGGTGGGGTTAGTTTTCACGTAACGTTTTCGTTTGCCTCTTTGACAACATTTTCATCTCACCCTCTCTCCCCGTGTGTTTCTTTTCCCGCAGTTCTGGTTGTTTTTAGCAATTGATTGTTTCGACACCGCCCGTGCACATGAAAGAGTTCGTTTTTTCTGGTTGTTTGCGTGGTTCTCCGGCGAGCCTCGTGTCTTCCTCCCCGATACGGACGCACACCGTTCCTACATCACTGCCACCTGCGAGTTCCCATCACCTCGACACACATGCCGGTCTCTTTTCGTCCATGCGAATGCTGTCCAGTCTTGTTTTTTTTCTTCTAACGACGCCCGTCAACGGAGTGAAAAAATGCTGCTGTTGGTATCCTGGCGCAAGCTGACGAGACTCCCCGCTGCTTTCGACGTTTCGCGAAAACACAACAGACGATGGGAGAACGCGGTGTTGCGCCTGATGAGAGCACCTACAGCAACGCCATCACGGCGTGCGGCAACGCTGGCAAAGCCAAGAGAGCGGTAGGACTGCTCCAGGTGCGTCGTTCATTGCCTCCAAGCTAGGTCATGGGTACGTATGCCTACATAACGTTTCCGTTCGATATTATCGTTGCAAGTATCGCAACCCCCCCCCCGTCCGTGATACCGTAAATCCATCCGCCCGAACCGGCATGTGTGATCTACCCGGTACATGCGATGTACCCGAACCGGCACATGAGATCTCCCGAATCGGTACATGTGATCTACCCGATGCTGTACATGCGATGTACCCGAATCGGCACATGAGATCTACCCGAATAGGTAACTGTGATCTCCCAAAGCGGTACTTGCGATCTACCCGAGCCAACAAGAGACGGTCCAAGGGACTCTTGCTCCGGACGACCAAAAGGCCACGCTGCAGCATCGCACTCCCAAGAACTTGGCTTTCCCATTCCCAATCTCCCACGCGCGCGCATGCATGCTTGTGGGCGATCCCTTCCGTTCAGGCGATGAAAGACGACGGTGTGCCCGCGGGGCTAGTCGCCCACAACGCCGCGATTGGTGCGTGCGACAAGGCCGGAGAGTTCTCGCTCGTGCTCTCGGTGTTGAAGGACATGAGGTCGGCCGGGATTCGACCCGACGCCATTAGCTACGCCGGAGCCATAAGGTGTGCTGGAGTGAGGAGAAACACTAGAGAGACGAAGAGAAAAGAGAAAGGAAAAGGGGAAAGACGAAGGAGAAAGTGCGGAACAGCATTGATGTTGTGCTGCTCACCTTGAGCCACCACTTTGTTAGAAGTCATTTGGTGAAATGCCTGATGTTGAAAGACATAGAGACAAGACGAGCAAACCGAGCTTTCATTTCGACTTTCTCTTTTGGTAGGTGACGGGAGGTAGTACGTGTAGGCTATGTCTAGGGCTAGCATGGCTCCGGACATTAGTGTTTCGGGCATTTTAGACCAGATGAACGTCGCTCCGCAAAGACTTGGTTGCTTACTTGTACCGCAACAGCATTCCTAGAACAGGGCTCCTCGCTTTGTATGTGCAGTCGACGGTTGTAGTAGAAGAAACAAGTCCTTAAATTCGAAATCAATGAGCTTGATGGGTCGGGGTCCAGACGTGTCACATGCGGTGTTCTGTTCTGGTCGTGGAGGACAGGGATAGCTCGCTCAACTACCAGTCGGGGTCAAGCCATGACTACCACCGTATTGTAGCAGGATACTGATGATATATTCTTCCAAGCATATATCCCAAATCGCTCAAGCAATTGAAGCTAAGGCCATGACCTACAACAACGGTACGTAGGATTTGCAGCGATTTCAGTTTCCAGCATTTCCTGAAGTACGCCATCACCCCAAGCTTGAACAGCCCACCCCCGGCGAATGCAATCTACTTTTTCCCGGCGACCACGCGACGACGATCAGCTCCTGCGACAAGGCCGGAGAGTGGCGTCTCACCCTCGGGCTGTACGATCAGATGGTGGCCGACATGGCTGCGGACTCTTCCGCTTCGTCGGCCGGCGACTCCGAGGCGGGAGCTCATCAACGAAGAAAGGGCGAGAGTGGGGTTTCCTCTCGCACCGAAGGCGTTTCGAAGGGGCCGGGGGTGCTGCTACCGCCTCCCCGGGCCACGGTGGCCGCCCTCACTGCTTGCGCGAGGTGAGGGGTCGACCGCAGGGGGACACCATTGAAATGTTGTTGAAATATTGTTGTCGTTTCGGATGGTAGTGAGACATGCAGGGGGGGGGCGCCGCACCGCACTCGCTCTGTTTCAGCTGTCCTCGGCTGCCTGCGTAGCGCGGGTGTGACGTGGTGCAGTTTCCGGATGAAGAACCCCGGCGGTGTTTCGCGCCACCACCGCGAAGTGTCGCCGGCTTGTCCGAGCTGTGTGCAAGCATGAGCCGGCTTTGGGTGCCTCCAGCAGGCGGTGCTGTGAAGAATCTGTTGATGAAAACTCAGTCTCTCGCCGGGACTGTAACCTGCTCAAGACGAGACGGGTCTGGTGTGCGCTTCGCGAGGCCGGAGGGCGTGCGGACCTCGCCTCGGGGAGTGTGGGTAGGGTTCGACTGAAGCAAGCGGCGCTGCAATCAGGGGCGAACTCTTTGTTTAGGCCTATGTAGCCAAGCGTCCACCCCTTCCGTTGGATATGTCCAGAGGAAAGCAGGCAACAAGCTGGTCTAAATGGTCTTATGTTGAATCAGTGGCGCTGTTGCACGCCCTTTCTGCGTATTTTTGTTTTGAAAATGAGGGCCTTGTGTTAGAGCTTGCCGGGGTCGACACCGCACAATTTTGACGGAGTTGACTTTCATAGGCGTGTTTGTGGGGCGCTTCTGGCCTCAGCGTATCCGTGTTGTACGATGGGTTTTGCTTCCAGCCTCACGTGGCACCGTTTTCTTGACGCAAAAGCTGCACATGTTCTCGTCAAACGTGCCGTAGCTTGTAGCACTGCCGGAAGCTACGCGAGGGTAGCCTTTGTGCGACCGCCGGTCCCAAACCCTTCACCGCAGCTTCGAGGGGGCTTCCCGTATCAACAACATAGAAAAAAAGCAGTTCTGGCGTCAGAATCAAGGATTTCTGGCGTTCTTTCCTAGGGCAGGCACGCAGTCGACAACATTCCGCGCGAACTGAACGAAGCGTCATTTGTCGTGTGTGTCTGCCGGTGCAGGGGGGGGCAGTGGGAAAAGGCCGTGGGTATCCTTCGTGATGTGCAGAACAAAAGCGGCGGGCTGGAGGCCGACCGCAGCGGCAGCGGTGATGGCTCCAGCGTCGGTGGCCGCAGCGGGGCTTGGACGTACTTTGGTCAGGCGTCGTCTCTGGCCTTCAATGCGGCTCTGGTTGCTTGCGCCAAGGTGAGGAAACGCCTCGAGTGGAACAGGGAACTAACTCCCATGCACTGGGACCGTGCGGGGAGAAAAACCGCATGCCTTGGAGAGAGGAAGAATCTTTGGGATCTTTTTCTCTGAAGCTGGAAGACACTCTCTACCAGTAGTTTCGAAGCGGGTCCCACTCGGGGTGCGTGTGGCCCAAGTCTCAGGGCACACAGGGGGTGAGCTTGAAGTGGTGATGTGGTCCAGTTTTCATGCCATGCCGTCGCCCGTCGACCCCGCTTGTTTGTCAGGCCAACGTCGTAAAGATTTAACGCTGTCCTACATTTATGGTTTGCGATTGTGTGGTGTGCGGAACCGAGGTCCTCGGCCACTAATAGTCGTCTGGCGGGGCTTTCCAGCAAAAAGTCCCGATCAGTGCCACGCTATTTGAACGCATCCCCGTCTCCATTCGACCGCTTTTCTATGTCACGTCCCACACGATGCTGACTGTCCATTCCGCGCCCCCCCCCCCATCTGCCTGCCACCGCCGTGCGCCGGACTCGTACGCCTTGGCAGGGAGCTGAAATGGAGGCGGCGGAGGGGCGAGAGGGCGGCTGGCGGGAGGCCCTCGAGGTCCTGGACATGGTGGTGAGACACGCTCCGTCCTCCGACACGGCAGTACCGAACGCTTGCTGCTAATTTGCTAATTTGTGTATACATATTAATATTTCCTGTGTCCATGTTCATCGCCACGTCACCTCCATCCCATCCATGTGAATAGCAACGCCGATTGCAGTACGCGTCGCCACGTAAGGACCTGGGGATTAAGAAACCCACAGGCTCAAATAATAAGAAATCGTTTCAAGGACTTGATCACTGGAACAGGTGCCCTGTTTAAGCACCCCATAGTAAGACCACTGCAACACGTGCTCAGTTGATCATCCTATGCTAAAACCTAAGTGTACACTGATACATAGAGAAAATTAGCAAACTAACCTCGTGCGAAATAAGGAAGAGGCTCATTAGAGTGGTGTCGCCTTCTGTACATCCGCCAACATGGCAATCAGGACACGTTCGCCTACAGTCGGGGCCTCTCCTTGGCGCGATCATACGTGCTAGGTAGGTTCACCCGCCCCATAGCGGACACCCGCCCCATTCAAAGAATCAAGTGAACGAGATGGTTGTGTCTTGTGCCAAGAGATTTCACGCGCTCTATGCCGGCCACCCGCCCTATCTAACCCGCCCTACTAGAGAGCGACCCCGAACTACTACTTTGTACATCTCGTGATGTGTGCAGTGTTGATCCGCCGTCTCCATCTCCCCCACTCTCCCCCGAAAAAAGGGTCCTTGTCCGGATCTGACGGGCTATGGCCTTGCCATCACGGCCTGCGGCTTCGCCAACAACGTGGACGCGTGCGTGGGGCTGCTGGGCGAGATGCTCCGGAGGGACATGACGCCGACGCTCGCGGACTACCACGGCTCGCTCCGCGCTTGCGCCGCGCGCAGAAGGTGGGGCGGGGCAGCGCGGGGGGGAGAAACCCGATGATGTTGTTGCCGTAGGTGGCATGATGTAAGATATCCCACACCCTGGGCCGATTGTCAATTCTGAATTACCCCACGACGGAGAGGGTGTAAAATCAAACGATACGTTTTCGCGAAGCTATCGACGAGATTATTCCAACGCAGGCCTTTTCGCGCCGCCACTCCTGCTACTGGGGAGTGGTCAAGCTTTCAAAGTCGGTCCAGGGGATGGCGTATCTCATTGCGGTATTGTTGATTTTCTTGTTTCGGCGAAAAGTTGGAGGCGTTACACCGTCGGGGCGGTGCCGGAGGCGAGTCTGAATCGGGTGGTTTGCTGGCATCAGCTGCATTATTTATTTGTCTTCTTTACGACCCCTGGTGTCCGTTACTATCGTCTTGGTGTGCAGGCCCGGTGGGGTGTAGGAAGGGTGCAATTCGGTCCCAGCGCTCGGTGGTCATAGCTTGCTCTGGTACAATGAGTGGTGGAGGCACAAATAATCATCTCACGACCTACCACGTGACGAGACCGTTTTCACGATCGGCGGTGCTACAATACGTCCATGATTCCCCCACTTTGTTCGTAGCACGGACGTGTACTCTTCAAGTCGTTGCCGTATGGGACGCAATTACTCCCCGGCAGGAATCTGTAGCCCTTGTAAATACATTTAGCACGGACGGTGCATGACCTTAACTATGGAGTCGGCGACGGCCCTCTTCCCCCCTTGGCATGGCAACCACCACCTTGCGCGTAGCTCCCTTTCAGCCTACCCCGACGTCCCCTCGGGCTGACAACTCCCCGTCACTCTCACTGACCCTTAACGCTAACTCTGGAAAATTGCTTTATTAGTCATCCTCGCATTTTCGATGGCCGTGCGAAGCAAAATCATCGAGGGAGGTGCAGGTACACTCGTATTGAGGTGTTTCACGTCGGACGTCCCTGAATCCCCTGTTGTCCCTTATCCACTGCTAAATTGTACGCCGTGATTCTTGCGGGCCACGAATGAACAATTCGTCAATACAAAGGGACGACGCTGCCCAAGAAATCTTGGATTCGATGGGCTCGGAGGGGGTAGAGCCGGACGCAAGGTGCTACCGCTTCGCGGCAGAGGCGTTCGGAAAATCAGGGGACGGAAACGACGCATCCCCTGAAGCAGAACATTTCTCCAAGATCGCCGAACGATTGGAGCTGGAAGCGGCAGGGACAGTTCCGAGAAGACACGGCGGCAGCGGTGGCGGTGGCGATGGGGCTATTAGCGGTGGCCTTGATGAGGCTCTGAGCGACATGGGTATGTCCGGGACTGCGGGGCTTGAGGAGTTGCTGGCAAAAGCGGGGGATGCCGAATTCAGGAGCGTGGGGCGCGATGAAGAGATGACATGACGGAGGCTCCAGTGCTGCACTTGGATTGACCCTCGCCGTGTGCCGTCGGGGGGCCTGGAATCTGAGCCAATGCTGGTTTTCTTCTGTGTGACCTTGAGCCCTTGGTTGCTACCGCTTCCCTCAGGGCAGGGGTATTTTTCCGAAGTGTGTTGCGGTAGAAAATGTGCCAAAACAATAACAAGAATCTATTTCCGTCCGTTGTGACTGCTGCGGGGTCCTGGTTCCATGCGCCTCGTTACGGTGCGACGTATGGATCGAAATCCCTTCGCTTTCCTTGCCCCCTGACGATGGCGGTAAAACCTTGAGACTAATTTCTTTTCTCGTCGCTGTGGCGCAGTCGGGGCGAGCTAAATAGCTGTGGCAGAAATCGGTCGTTCGCCGCTGGAACTCTCGACCCAACTCGGCGTGGCGGGCGCAAATGCCCAATTTGCACGCACGATGTCGCAATTTACGGAAAATGGTGATTACACAATTCGCGACCAATTTTAGTCATTGTTCGGAACCTCGCCCATCGAGGTGGGCACCCCGTTAGGCTAAACCTCGAGTAATACAAAAGCTTCACACGCGCACATATTCAGAACTCAAGTGTTCCGCGAAAGTCTGGAGCGACCCTGTCGCTAGCGTTGGTATTGAACCTACAGAATCAACGGCAAAGCCAGTGTTGCAGACTAAGCGACGATAGCTGGAACGCATTGTGCCTAATGTTGGCTGCCATATTGAGAGAGCTAGAGCGCATTTAGCCCACACTGGGAACGATGCTCGGATGGATGCGAACACCCCCTAGTCGACACCACCACCACCACCACCACCACCACCGCCACCAGAAAAAAAATATATATCACATCCTTTCGATCAATGTACATCCTCTCCCTTTCTCCGCAGTATTGCCACTGCCAAAAGGTATCAGGGTATTGCACTACAGTAGTTCATCACCTCCAGCACCCGTGCCTAAAGAAGAGGAAAAGGTTCATCATGCAAAAAATAGAAAGCAAGGCTCTTCCAGAGCACGGTCAATCGTACTCATGGCACCCAAAACGTCCACAACAACGTTCACCACCAGTGTTATTCTAATCACCGCCGACATCACACGTTGGGTACAAAAGCACGAAAGAGCCAAGCGCAGCACGAGGCTGCTTGTTAATAAGTCTACTAGTTAAGAGATAGTAAGCTAGTGACGCGACGGGTCCAACAGAACCATTCAGCTGATACCACCAAAAACAGAGCTGTCACATCACGTACGTACGTAATCAATACTACCGTTTGGGAAGCAAGAAAAAAGGCAAAGGGCAACACACAAGCAGGTTGATCTTCCGTTTTAGGAGCGTAGATTACATCACCTAGAGGCTCTCCAGCTCGTATTTTATCGGGATGATGCACAACAAGGAACGTCCACTAAAGCCTACGGGAAACACTAGTAGTCTAGGCTGTTGAACAATATTGCCCTTGCAAAAAATTAGGTTTGAAGCCTATCGCGAAAAACAGCTCTAAACTTCCGAGGGCACGAAAAACAGCTCTAAACTAAGACTGACCAGTGCTTCATATTCTACCCGACACCTTTCTTAAAGTGTCGTACAACGGTATCCCATTTAAATAACCCGTCGCTCGCGGATTTTACCCGCCGGAAGGCCTTGCCTCCGTCACCGAAGAGGTCTGACCCGGGGTCACAACCTCGCTTTCCACCTAGTATATCATCTGCGGCGCCCGAAATACGTCAACGAAGCCGTCTGATCTAGGGTCGCTATTAATCCAAACTCCATCTATATTGGCCAGTATAAAGGATATGGACCTAGTTTGCTACTTTCGCGCTCACGTACCGCATGTCTGCCGCGTCGCGAACTTGCCGCCAAACAACTTTTTGCACTGCACCCCATGGACACATGGACACCATGTGTGCCGGGTCTGTTGGAGCGCCACGCGGTCTAAGGGTGGCAATCCCCGGCTGCGAATACGCCCCCGCAGGAATCGAAACCACCCTGCCGACAGAAACATCGTCGGCTGCTGCTGGGCCCAACGTGTTGCGTGTGAGACTCTCCTCAAGCTCGAGGGGCCACAAAAAACACACACACACACACAAGCGGTGCTTGGCGCCATCAAAGGGGCGCTAACACATGAGAACAAAAAACGCAACCCCTAAACATCGTGTACTACTTGTAGTGAGAAAAAACTTGCACCGCCTCTGCAGAAGCAACTCCACACACCGCCCTCTCCCCGTCCACCAAAAACCTGACAGGCAGCGGCGGCGTCACCGCGTACGAGCGCAAACAATCGCGTGCGCGCGTTGGCTTACATTGACAACATCGAAGATGATCGAAAATACATAAATTAACAAACAGGGCACATGCCGAGAGCGATGCGGTGGGGACTCCGCGCGCTAACTTACAGCCAAGGTGGAAACAACGGCGGCACCACTTACCCGCGAAAAAGGAATCGACGAATAGTTTGCGCAGCTTCGAAGTCCACGCTGAGCTACCGCATCCCTGAAGCAACTCGGGAAATCATCGGTTGTTTCGCGTGCTGTTTTGATTTCGTCGGGCTTGTTGTCGAAAGCTCACGAATTATCTACCGGAAGTTCCACCGGAAGCGCTGCTGGAGTGACCGCCGCCGCTACCGCCACTACGACCGGTCGTTCCTCCGGAGGCAGTGCTGGAGTGACTGCCTCCTCCTCCTCCTCCTCCGCCACCGAAGAGCCCACCAAACACGCCGCCGCCGCCGCCGCCGCCGCCCCTGCCCGAGGTCCCGCCGTGGGCGGTGCTGGTATGGTCGTCTCCCCTCCCCGTGGTCCCTCCGGCGGCCGTGCTGTGGTGACCGCCGTCGCTGTCCCCCCTGCCGGACGTAGTCGCTCCCTGGTACGTGGTGGAGTTCGCGGGCAGCCCTCCGCGGGTGGGGCGCCCCCGGTTCCACCAGCTGCCTCCTCCGGTGGCGCCGCTGCCCGCGAGGAGGGGGCGCGACTCGGAAGGCTTGTGATCCACGGGCCCCCCGGCCCCGACGGGGGTGCCGACTGCGTGAGCGGTGGTGGACCCTCCGGCCTTCGAGGAGGCGTTTTTCTCCACGTCGTCGAGGTGCACGGCCGTGGCGGTGGGGATACCGCCGGGGCCGGTCACGTTCGCAGCCGCCGCCGCTGCCCCTACCCTCGGCGCCCTTCCCCGTTTCTGTGGCGTCGAAACGAAAGGCGAAAACAATCGAGCGTGGATGCAGCAGTAGCTCAGCGAGAGCAGTGGCGCGTACACGCACGAGAGAGAGCGCTTTTGCCGAGTCGACGAAGGACCTGGAGCGGGGGGCTAGCTTAAGCGGGGGTTGGATCACACTACGATTATCCGGTAGATCTGCGAAGAACAGTAAACCATCGTGTCTGGCTTGGGCAGACAGACCCCTGCGTCGACCGGTGCAGGCACTTCGATGTAGGCAAAGAAGAGTAGCATCGTTGCGGAAACTAGTTCCACGAAAAAATTACCGTACAGCAGTAGCGCTCTTTTCGTCAACGCCTGAGAAGTGTCCCGAAACCGTTTTCCCATCGCCCAGGCAATCCGTCATTCTCGGGCCTCTAAACCGCCGACCACAACCCAGTCTACATGCCCAAACCTTCGTTTCTTGGGTGCATACACCTTCGTCATTGTCTTACCAACCCCATCATGCTGGCCAATCTTTTCGTGCCTTTGGGGGGAGGGGGTATACTTTCTTGCAAATATCTCAACGGATCTGTCCGGATCTATGTGAATCTCCGGAATCGCTTGCCAGACACCGTGTTCCTCGTCAGATTTGAACGAAAATGATCCTCATCTCGAAAGGCGGTTCTTGCGTATCCTTGCTGCAGAGAGAGCTGACGGAACGACTTAAAAATCAGCGTGACGCCTCTTCTCATCTATTCCCACTTCGACTTCTAAAGTCGACAGGTAGTTGAGGCTCAGGTTTTCATGGTCTAGACTTGATTTTGTATTTTGCCTGGATTGGGATCGAACTGTTTTTTGGATGAGCGTGTATGCATGCGTCGTTCTTGTTTTTCTAGCGTTGACCACTACAACGCCTGGCTTTCACAAAAACACCGTCAACTCTTGGAATAATGACACCAAACATGGTGCAGGATCAACAAACGTCATCCAATCGTAAGGAAGCTCTGATCGAGAAAACTACCGGTCATACTTTCTTGATAACAATTGTGGCATCAACTGAATACAATGCATAGCGAATGGAGGTCTCGACGGCACGCCCCACAGTTGTCATTTCCAAAAAGCTCACATTGTTGGAGCACGCACAGCAGGCGAAGAGCCCGAGGAAAGCGATCATGAACGCTGCGAAGGGTCCGCTGCAACGGCCACGAAACACGGCGTGCCACAAGAACGATTTATGGAACCCCAGAGCAGAGCGCAGGGCGGGGATATATATATTATATCACAACGGTTCAGCCTCCGTACACATGCATCATCCGCGAACGATCAGGTGTATACGTGTGTGTGTCCTTCACAGCTACGTTATTCTGAAGCAAGCCTACGAGCCTTTCGGTGTACAAACGAGGAAGGTCACGCAGGATTGATTTAGTCGTATTGCCGCCTGAGAAAACTACAGCAGTACCATAGTTGGCGGTGGGCTTGTATGCGGAACGGGGCATGTCTTGAGCGCTGGAGTACACGACAAGCAGTTGCTCCTCTGATCTGGTGTCGACAGGAAGGACGTTCTGCTTCGAGTCGACTCCCCGCGAAAAAGCCCAGAGAGCAGGCACACAGAAAAATCCGAACACAATAATGCTGCCGCTGCTGCGGATCGATCTCGATTTCACCATAAATCTCGTAAGAGGCTTTCGCGACATTTCCCCAACAAAAAAGGTAAGCGTAAGGTCGCACATTGTGGACACTCTTTCCCTGTTCCGCGACACGACCGGCTCGGGATTCCACATCCGAGGGACAGTCACCGTTGGCATGATCTTGCGCTACGAACAAGGTATGCGTAGCACTTGGATCAAGCATACCCACACGACGAAGAACGCTCGGTGCCCGAAACGTAACGACCCGACGATACGGAAAACCACACTACAGGGACGAGGATTACTCGTGACCCCCCCCCCGCTTTCCTGCCGTACAAGGGAAAACCGGCACACTCCACATATTGCCTTCCTCTCACTAGAGGCACTGCAGCAAACGAAGGTCCGCGAGCGGCCCGCCTTTCCTCCTGCGTGCGTGCCAGTGCGAAACGTTCGCTCGAGGTAGTAGTGGTCACACACTTACTGCGGCGTGGGTCCGGTCAGGGTGTACTCCATGGCGCAGCTTCCGGCGAGGACGTACGGGTCGTCGCCGTACGTGTAGCCCTCGCAGGACACGTTGACGCTTCCCAGTTCGGTGTCCTTGGGGAGACTTGAGGCCGTGCACGACCAGGACGGCATCATGTTCTCGCCGATCTGTCCAAATCCAACGCGTGCGTGCATGTTCGATGGGTACGTTGTTGCGTATGTGTGAGCGGGCACGCGTGTGAGTTTCCTTGAATAGCAGCGGCCGCGCTTACCGGCTGACCAATGAGAAACGTGTGTGGTATTTTTTTTTTTTTGTGTGCCTGGAGGTTGTGGTTCCTATCCCCGACGTTCGTGGTTGGTTTGGCGGGAATACAACCATGTTCATGTGCTCTTCTTTCGATGTCTAGTGGGAAGACAAAGGTTGAAGTATGCTGCGCCGGTGGCGTCCGTGTATAGCCTACATACACGTACAAGCTCTGCAGATGAGCCGTATCGGTGCGAGGAAGAGCGAGGCAACCGATCCGCTCGAACACGTAGCTCAACCTACACGCTCGCACTAGGATGTCCGGGCGTGAAAGCGAACAGCAAACGACAGCGAGCGCTTGATCGGAAATACCCGGCCCCGTCTTATAGCTGTAGGGTAGAGTGCAGGCACGTTGTTTGCTGTTAGTGGGGGAAAGGCGTTTTGATCCCCCTGGGAGCCAGGCCAATTGGGTTCTCCACCAAAAAAACGCGCCAGTTCCGAATGGGTCGGCCCAGGTCAACCAACTGGATAGCATGAACAACATCTGCAATTTGTTGTTCACCGACCAGAGATTCCTCTCACCCCTTCGTTTTCGCATGTCGCGTACTCGAAGAGGTACTCCTTCTTGTTGGGACATCCGGCGGGGCCGCTGTCATCGCAAATCAGCTGCTGGACGGCGGGGACGCGTCGACTGCGTAGTGGTGCAGCGGCCCGCCGAACAAAATGAACACGGTGACGACAGGGGTGCAATGGAGAGAGAGAGCGCCGTGGGGGGCGGCGAAAGACAGACAGAGAGACAGGCAGAGAAGGGGAGAGAGTAATATTAGCACGGGTGCAGGGGCGAGACAAGGTCGCTAGTAGTAACAAGGCAAAGAAGCGATTCTGGAGTCAGAGGCGAGCAGTTCGAATGCAAGTCGACAAGGAACGCTTGACCTCTGGTACGCTGTTTTGCATATCAAAACTGTTCGCACATCATCTGGAACGAACGATTTCGATCGATTTCACGCGGGTTGCTGGTTCGGACATGTTTGAACCATCAGCCGAGGCTTGAAAAGCAGCAGCAGCATATACTAGTATTTCCGACGTATACCTACGACCCGCGAATCTTCGTGTGCAACAAACAGCAGTCAGTCACGCTTATATTCGGTAAAAACAGACCGCATGTCGGAGAAGGGGGAGGAGGGGGAAGTGCAAAACGGTCCCGTAAATATATTCTGTGCATAACCAGAGCCAGTTGTAACGAAAACTAAGAAACATGGTTCAGAAACACAGCTAAGCAATGGATCCTGCACTAAACTCTGCCTACTGCTTGATGTCACGCTCGACGGTGGCGGCGTAATAACAAACTGAACCTCGACACACATTTGACGTTATCTAACTGCGGCCCCCCTTCTGTATGGACCCAAACTCTCCTGCGCTGCCATGCTGCTTGCTGTACCACGTGCCGACCCCTTTTTCTTCACCGCGAGCGAGCTTCGTTTCGCGCGTTTCGGAACTGCATCGATATTCTCGTGTCCGAAGTGCTCGTCACTTCAGCTCGATTTATAATGCAGATAATTTAGGTGCCATTTTCCTTCATGAAGGATACTGTGACCACGCAACTTCAACGAAGGGCCTCTATAAAGAGAGGTAAGGTTTGCAGGATGGGGCATTGGGACTGATACCTCTCCTCGCAACCATTGATTCCCGTCAGCCGGATTTCTTTTAACTTCAACGTACAATTCGCGGGTTAACAATCGAAGACAAGCACCGCAGGAGGGGTGCGCAGGGGGCCTTAAGGGGAGGAACCCTTCGGCGTGACCAGGATTGGAGATCCAACTTAGATTGCTGCGTGCGCTGACTAAAGTGACGGAGAACATGAAAAAACATGTCGGGTAACATACCACAAGAATAGTAGCAGCAGCGTCCGACGCTAACTCATGCCGGGTTCTCGTGCCGCAGCACCGCACATGGAAAGTGTTACACATTGGTGAGTACAAACTTGAGGCAAGGATCGGCGAATCCTCTCGCGATGAAGAGTTAGACTCGACACACGTGACAACATGGAACTGCTTGTGCGCATCCAGCAGACTTTGGCGGCCCTATTTCAGTTACCGCTGGGCTATCGTCCAACACCGGAACATTGTCTACAGGGCTCGTCGCTAGTAAGCAGCCACGCGCACCGCTTGCTGCAAAATTTTCCTCAGGGATGGATCAACGTGGCCCAGTGCTACGCGGGACCATGGCACGCACGGTACTGCGCCGCGAGTCGTTGGTCACCCTTTGGTCAAGGACTTTTCCCTGCTCGGCAAGCAAACAAGAGCACCGTCGACGGCAGAGAGGCACAAGAAGAACCAAAACTTCTTCACCCTCTCATCTTTTCTTGCACATGCACACGAAAGGATTCTCAAGGCTCAACTCACTGCGTGGTTTTCTTGGAGCGGGTGAAGGTCAGAATGTTGACATCAGACAGAAGTACCCTGTCTGCCATGGTCCTCTTGAGCTGAGCCTCCGTTGCTGTGCTGCTGTCGGTCGCACTCTGCTTGCTGTGGTTGAACCTGCCGGAGAATCTCCACTTCGACTTGAAAAATTCTGAATTCCGATGCAAGGTCTTGATGAATCTGTAAGCAGAGAACCTTTTGAGAGGAACTGCAGGATTTCACGCTGCCACGTGCGTGATCACAAGGAAACCCGCTGTGCTGTAGTTGCTGCTATCCCAGCCTCTGTTCGCTTACACTCCTACAGCTTGGCTGTGCCTCTGCCGTGCACTACGACTGAATTGCCGTGCAGCGGACCACGCGGCAGGTTTGGCACAGCAGGATAGGATACGGCAGAATAAAATGTCGGAGCCCCTTCCCCTACCCCCTGATGGCCAAGCGCCTTCCGGATCTCTAGACAATTCCGTTTTTCATCATCCATCTCAGGGAAAGAGCACTTGAGGAGTCTGTCGGAGAGGTTGTTGCCCCTGCGCGTTGCACGCTGCACACACTGCATTTTTCCATCGTAATTTTGGTATGGCGCTGCTGCTTCGACGAGTCGGCTTGTGCGCGGCCGTGTCCCTCGGCCTTGCGCAAGCGTTCCTGCCGTCTGCAAGCCTTCCCAGCTCTTCTTCCTCGAAACAACACGGTCCCAGTTCAAGGTCCTCTGTTGCAGGCGGCCGCAGCAGCAGTCATGTTCGAGGTGGTGCTCGCTCTGTGGGTCGCGCCAGCAACGCGGGAACGGTCATGAGCGGGGGGGAGAACGATCTGTACGTCGTCGGAGCTGGCTACCTTGGGTGAGTGAGCACATTCGCTGGGAGCAGCAGCAATCTGACACACGAAGTTTGTTGCGTCCCGCCCCTCGCTCTCCTGCTGGCTTGCTGGCTTGCTGCTGCTGCTATAGAGTATGAGTATCGCCGTGACCATCAACCGTTTGGTGCTGCTTGTCTCTCGCACACTCGCGCAAGGCAGGCAGCAGTCGGTGAGTATGGAAAGGACGGGAGTTCGTTGACGAGCTCCGTGTTTGCATCGCTGAGAGAGAGGGTTCTTATTGTGTCATGGGTGAATAGTTCCAGCAGTTGCATTGATCTACATGTACATGTCTCCGCGTGAGGCCTACCGCATGTACTTACATGTACACCTCCTCTGGTACATCATGTACGTTCATCAATCATAATGAGCATCTTTCCACAGTGACCGCCGCAAACTGCATGTTCTTGTGCATGCTTACCCTCTTGCATTCCCACCCACCCCTTATCTTGCGATTTGTTGCAACGTTGCAAATGAGTGCATCCTCTGTTGCATACATAAGGCCGTGAGCTACATCACATCCCTGCTTTGTGACATGGGCTATTATTTACAGTACATACGCCAGTGAATACACCAGTGACGGTAGCTGTGGGTTGTACAACTACTGCTGTACGTTTTGCAATATTGTCGAAACTAGTGGATGTTGTTGATGGCCTCCATATTGGAAGTTGCCTCCAGGGCGTAGAGGACGCTTATGTTCATTCATTTTCTCACAAGAAACGCAGCAAAAACATTTATCTGCCCTCATTTCTTGTGTGTGGCACACCCCCACCGAAGTGTAGCAGTAGAGCGTCGAAAGAGAGCCCCGGCCAGCACAACACGTGCCAGCTGAGGAAACCAATGGGATGCACAGCAGCAAGGGCGGACGTCCGTTATGCACAGCTTGACCGCCCCTCCCAGAAAGAAACAATGCACACAGGCCCTCTCGTTTGTGCGTTTATTGTTAGCATTGACCGCGCTGACCGATGAAAAGACGTACATAGTCTCAACGCATCAGTACCACACCTACATGAGGGTGCTAACCATGATGCCCACCCTCGCGCTTCCCTCTGCCGGCCCTCCTTTCCTCTTCCCGCATTCCTTCTCGTCCCAACGACCCGACTGCGCCTTTTGCGCGGCGTCTTGCGTTCGCAGCAAGATCATCGGGGAGAAGTGGGGCTCGAAGCATCCCGAGGCGAAGATGTACGGTGAGACCCGCTCGTACACGCGGCACGAGACCTTCATGCCGCCGGGGATGACCCACGTCATGCGAAAGAACAGGGAGGAGGAGGGGGTCAAGTGCCCCAACGTGGTGTTCTGTGCCAACCCCGGCGGTGAGTGCTGGAGCGGCAGCCGGGGTGTGGTGTTCGCTCGTCGTGCGACTCTCATTCCACCACCACCACCCCGCTCTCTCTCTCTCTCTCTCTCTCTCTCTCTCTCTCTCTCTCTCTCTCTCTCTCTCTCCCTCCCCCCACCCCCCCTCTCTCTCCCCCGCTTCCTCTCCCTCTCTTTCGCTCTCGTTCTCTCTCTGCGTTTCTGTCTAGTAGGCCTCTGCTGACCCTTGCTCCGAGGAAACGAACTGCCACCGTTGTCGTAGTCTTTGGTATGACTAGCCGCGTACGTTTCCACACCTGTTGCCACCCGCGAGCGATCAAACGATTTTACCCTCAAGCCCTATTTGATTTACCCCCAAAAGACCTGCGCCGATACCACCAGGAAACAAGGACTACGCGCGAGAAGTTTTCACGGCCATGGAGGATGTGTGGGACGGAACGGGGATGTTCGTATTCACGTCCTCGGGCAGCGTGTACGGGGAGAAGGACGGAGGAGTAGTCACCGAAGACTCGCCCATAGACGAAGCCAAAGTTAACTCGCCGCTCAGAAGTGAGTTCACATCTCTCATATGATATGAAGTGGCTGTGTTGACTGGTGTTGGAAAAGCACTGAGCAGAGATCGGAACGGTTTTAATGCGACTGAGTGAATAACAAGAGCCACAGCATTTTCTGTCTTTGTGGCATTGTTGTTTTCTTGCTTTCGGAGCGGGGAGGGGACTTCAGGCTTCCAACAGCGAGGTGGACAATTTGTACGCTGTACGTACACTATACGTTGTGTGTATGCGTTGTACGCGTTCCTGTGTGTGTGGTGTGTGCAACATACTAATGCGTCGGAAGGGGGCGGGAAAGTACTTTATTTGTCCATGTTGTCCTCTTTTTTGCTGCTTTTTCGATGCTTCCCTCTCCCGCGGTAAACGTCGTATGCATACAGGGTGCACGAAGAATGAGCGACACCGATACCTATGCAAACCTGTTGGATAAGTCGAAACAGAATCAGTGGTGCGGTAAACTTTGAGCAAGGTTGAGAAATACCAACAGCATCTTCATATTTCACGTGGTTGGAGAGTACATCCTTCCACCCTCTACGTAGGTTGACGTTAGCTACGTTGTCGGAGTGCATGCTATAATTGCTTCTTGCTTTCTTATGCGCGCGAGTATTCGTACATGATCTCTCGACCGTCATACGGAAGGATGCGAGAGATGGCACACACCCCTAGATCGACTTTCAAAGACACAGTGGAGGGCCCTCTATAGTGCCGGTATGTGCCAAGCGATTTCACCCGCACTTCTCGGGCACCCGCGTTATTCAATGTGTTAACCGTCTTGAATATTCCATCTGTGCCGAGCGATTTCACCCGCAAAATAGCGGGCAGCCCCGCTATATATCCCGCACTATAGAGCCCCCCCCCGCACATTACTCCACAACCAAGAGGGTGCGGAAAGAGCCCGATACGTCTTCTTCTCAAAGCCCTCCACAAGACGGTCTCAAACCACTATTTTTAGTGTTGGCACACAAGCCTAAATCTGTCTATGATTTCTATTGACTTGCGGACCCTTCGGGTCCGTTTTTTTTTGCGCTTCTATACCTTTCTTGGTTAAGTTAGCCTGTGACCACGGGAATCGACCCCGTCAAGTGCTAGACTATTAGTACGGACAGAAGAAGGTACTGGGCAGAGAGAAAGGAACGGTTTTTAATGCGAAGACAACAACTGCAAGCCTGATTGTGGAGCAATCTAACTTTGAACATCGGTCTAGGGGGGGGATGCCGTCTCTCCGCCTCTCACAGCACTACGTTTTCCCCTCGCTCTCAACGGACGGTTCTCGGGTCTACCGTCGCCGAAAGATGTTGCTATGTCGCTCGCCCCCATGTTCCACCGCGCCGCGTTCACGCATCCATCATCGGTGTATCGTAACGCCTGCTCCTCGTGTTGCTGTGTGTTCATGTCGGGCGGGTGCTGTCTTCCTTCGACGGCAGTCGCCGAGTTGGTGACCTTGGACGGCGGCGGCTGCGTAGTGAGATTAGCCGGCCTCTACTCCGCGGAGAGGGGGCCACACTCTGTCTGGCTGAAAGAGAAAAGGGTGAGTGTCTTGTCTGGCTGGGGCTTAACACAGAGAAGACCGTTCCGGCTTGGTGTGTGTGTAGATGGGACTGGAGCGTCGCCACGTCCAATATCGTGGCGGGCGTGAGCTCTCGGGTTTCCGTTGACGACACATGGGCGTTTGTTCTTCTTAACAGGAAAATTCAAGATACCATGACAGCATGGCACACGGAAGGTTCCACGGTCGGTTCCAGAGAAAATGACGTTCGCAGTTTGCCTAGAGTTATGTCCCAGTTTTCGACACAGAGGTCCAACCTACGATCTCTCCGTCGTCAAGTCTATCGCCACTTCTGTTTGCCCCCTCCTTCTAGTTCATCCATGTAAAAATCTGCCTGGGCCGGCGAAAACCCGGCATATTGCTCCGCCCAGGATCGTAGGGATGCGAGGTCAATGGTCCAACGACTTCGGCATGCGTTTAAAGGAGTACCCCCCCCCCCCTGCTCCTCAGCTGAACCACCACTCTCAGGGGAAGATCAACCTGGTGTCCTACAAGGACGCCGCTTCGGCGGTGGTGGCGGCTCTCCAGGCGGGGATCAACCAGATCAAGGACGTGGACGGCGCTCCGGGGGTGAAGGGCAAGGTCTTCCTCGCCGCGGACCACTCCCCCACGACGCGGCGCAAGATCTGCAAGGTGGCCCTGGAGCACCCGATCTACTTCCGCAGGTCCATGCCCAAGTTCACGCAGGACGCCACGCCGCCCGAGTTCGCGGTGACAGGAGCCAGGAAGGTGTACGACTCGAGCGCGACCAGGAGAGTGCTGGGGTGGGAGCCCGAGTTCCCTTCCATCGAGGAGTACTTTAGGATAGAGCTGGAGGAGCTGGAGGAGAGCGAGAGGCGGGCCGAGGAGAAGGCGGCCGCGGAGAAAACGGCGGCACTGCCGGAGTGAATTTGAGTGTTTGGCCGGTCGGTTTTCGCGTCCCCGTGTTGGTTTGGTTGTTCTTTTGTTTCGTAGGCAGGTCATAACCCGGCTGCGCCGTCTCTTTTTTTTTTCGCTCGGCGCCTGCCTTGAAATTCGTCAACAATAAGAAACGCCGAGGTGGCGAAAATAGCGCTCTATTGCTGCTGCTGCTGCTGTTGCTGCTGCTGTTGCAAGATGTTGATCTCGTCGTCTCGCTGCTGTACCTCGTTCTCAAGGCGTTTCGATGTTGAGGGGTGCGGGAGGATTTTTAGCGTGTAGTTGTACGGGCGTGCGCCTATGACGAGCCGTTTCTCCGGCACACGCACACACCTCAACGCACAGCGGCTGCTGGTCTTCTTCTTCCTTCCGAGCTGGTGTGGTGCCCACGCCCCGTCTGTGTAGGTTTCGTGTGTACAAGTGTTGCATTTTCCTCCCCTCCCATTGAGGTGTTGTTGTGGTTAATGTGTAACGGCAGCGCTAAAGCACGTCAGGTAGCATTGGCCTCCATTTCGTTCGCCTTGTGCGTCGGCTTGTGCTGGTGCGACCGGCGGGCGAAACAAATCACACGAAAGAGTTGCGTGTTTTTTTTCTTTGTACGCGTGCTTTTTTTTTCTGTACCAAGAAGTACCGTATCTAGCAGCGGGATATACTCTACCCCTGCTCTTTGGGCGCTTTACTTTTGTTGTGTGTTGGCTCATGTCGTACGGGGTAATTTTGCTTGGGAGTGAATACCGTTTGTTTGTGTGCGTGCATTTGATTGAGTCCTCGCCCTAGATGCCGCTATACAAGTCTGAGGAACAATTAGGCCATCCTGGCGGAGGACGGTAGCATTAATTGTTGTGAGCATCCAAGTGGTGAATAATCATGCCCAGGCGTATGCATGTCATTGGCAAAGTGACCGTACATTATCCAGCTACTGTAGAGCAACAGATGGCGACGTCCCTTCCAATAATGCAACTGCTGTGATTAATAAAAGAGCAGTCGATGTATTTGTTTTTTTGTGCATCCGGATTGATTCCTGCAGAATCGGTCGAGAAACGATACTCTTTTATAGTCTCCTGTCGGTTGGCGGAACTGCTTCTTTTGACACCGATAGTTTTTCGCTGAGAGGCTACGCACTTTTGCACATGCTTGGGAAGGCATGTGTATCAGCAGAGGAGCAGGGAATAGATACCCAGGGAGGGCCAAGCTCCCTTCGCACTAATATGAAGCGTTGCCAATAATCCATTTCCGTTCTTGGTAGATTAGTTGTAGGTGGTCAACTTTCTCAGTTTTTGTTGAAGATGTCCCAAAGAATTTTCAGGCATGATGCCCCCATCCACATGCGCGCTCAACACGACCACGTTTTGGGGTCTCCTGTCTGCGTGTGGGCCGTTTCTAGTGGAAAGGAAGCGAAAGTGCCGCAAGCCTCCTGCCTCTCTGACCCCTGCCGCCCCCGGGGTATTGCGGCCTCCATGGCAGCAGCGCTGACTGGATTGGCACTCGCTCTTCGTGTATTTCCCCCATCAATTTTCATCGGAATAGTTATCACACACATGCACCAATCAATCTCCGACACCAAACAAATCAAATACTTCAATACTGCTACTGCTGTACGTACGTCCTAATCTTTATTTCGCATTAATTTCAGCCTCTTTCAACAAGGAGGAAAACATTATCTGGAGGTGGGGGGGTGGGGGTGGGGGCGGGTGGAGACGTCTAAAAAAACTCAAGCGTCTAACACTCCGGTATCGTCTCCAACACGACCTTCCCGAGCAACAACAAGAAACCCAACCTCCCCTACGCGCTCCACCACGTGGCCACTTGATACGGAACACGTCAATCCCAAGGAGCGATTTTTTTTTTTTTTGTTCCCAAAAGAGCATTGCCTCCCGCTTTCCAACATGTACCGACTGCAACACTGCTGCTGCTGCTGCTGTAAAACGGTGTATTTGGTACATTGTTATACACCTTACCATTGACTAACAATATCGCGACATGCAAGGATACCGCCAACCTGTACCCAAGGTTTTGGCTGCTGCTGCTGCTGCTGCTGCTGCTGCTGCTGCAGTGCCTACCCCCCCACTCCCGCGCACAATAATGAGATGTATTGTACCGTTGATCGAAGGGGGCAACGTAATATCAATTTTTTGCTGCCTGAGCAGAAAGAGCTGCCACACTTACTCCCAATGCCTCAAGAGCTACTTACTCTTCTATCGCCACGCTTGCTTGCTCTCAAGATTGGGCGTAAAATGACAACGAGACCACCAATAGGAGAGCATATATTATTTATTCTTAAAAAAGGCGACCGCCACGAAAAACAAGCACAGTTTTAGACACAACAACGCCTCTCCACCCCGCCGCGCCTTACTTTCGTGCTACTCTATCAGTACCAACCATTGTCGTGCGTGTGTCGCTACGGATACAAAACCAACTTCAACGGCCTCTCGGCACGTGCACTTTCCCGTCTCCTCTACAGGTGTGTACCGGTTGCTGCGAAGACAACAGAAGCAAGCAAACGTTATGCTGACCGGTAAATCACCAACCACGGACCCCCCCCCCCCCTTCTCTCTGCTAGACGGGCAATACCAGGTACTAAAAATT
>FN649736.1:399007-413713 GCA_000310025.1 Ectocarpus siliculosus
GCCGGTCCCGTCGGGTATTGGAACTCCAGCGCTTCCTTGCTGAAGAATCGCTCGTCGGCGCTTTCCGGTAGTTCAGGTAGAGGGTCCAGCTCCTGGTAAACGTGGGATAACGGAAAAGGAGAACTGTGCGTTAGAATGGGACGGGTAACGATGCGGTGGGGCAAGGGCAAGCAAGCAAGACTCTCGTTGTTTGGGATATATATGTTATATCATACAAGTACGTAGTTCGGATTGGTAAATACTATTTTTCTTACAAACAACAGTTGTAGAAGTAAACTAGTCTATCGGCTAATCGGCAAATAAATTATTCGCAAATTAGTATCCGTAATACGAATTAATAAAAGGGCCAACAGCCGTGAGTGCACGCAAGCAAGAAAAAGGCAAGGGGCTGCTGAACCTTTCTCGCGAAAGAAAAATGTAGGAAAGCACCGCAGGAGGAGATAAGGAAGGAAGAAGAAATTATCATGTGTAACCTCTGTTGGTGGGCCGAACATGTGATGGTTGCGAAGCATGTGTGTGCGGTATTTAGTGTCAAAACGGGCGGGGTAGACTGCTGTCACCCAACATCTGAAGGCGATGTAATAAATACCCACGCATAGGCGCTGGCTGTGCAGTTACTGGACTCATATTGTGGGTTAGGCCTTCGACCAACACAAGTCCGTAGCGAGTTCGCAAACATGTCACGCGTGAGGGCCGTAACGCCTTCCGCCGTGTCGCTGAACATCACGCCGCGCCCGCTTCTTCGAAAAAACGCAGCTAAAATATGATGTACATTAGTCCTCAGATATTAATGGTACATACTAATTAACGGCGCTGAAACCTGGAACAACGCTAACAACTAGAGACAAAACACAACGCAACACGATGAACCGGGATGCCAACTGTGTGGCGAGTGGTGCAGCTACTGCTGTACCTACAACATGCGATCAGGGGAGAGAGGGGCGAGATTTCCTCAAATCATGAACCGCATGATACTTCTTGAAAGGGCAAGTAGCACGTGCCAAAAAAGCGGTGGATTGCTGTGGCTGCTGGATGCTGCCGGTGCTGTAGGCAGGCAGGCACGAGAGTCTCGCAGCGAGGGTTGTTCTCCAAAGTGCTACGTAGATACAATACCTCCGCAGGCTTTACTGTTCCTTGTAAAGGAGACTACCGCGCCTGCGCACCACTGGCCGTGCCACTTCGAACACACATGTAGCAGTGCGGACATTTTTCTGTAACTGCTCTCCGTTCCTACTTTCTTTCTTGGGCGCAAACGACACACACACAAGACCGGCAACAGCCAGTGTGGTTCTGCTGTCATCTCGTGAGCAAAAGCCTGTTTCTGCTGCTCAGTACAATAGAGCCTACGTGTGTTCACCAAGGCCGACATGGGGCCTGAACGTCTGGACAGCGGCAGTCGCAGCAGCGGCAATCGCAGCGGGTGCACTTCCGCAACGCATGCACAGCAGCAAACAATCTGCTGGCTGATGATGGCGGTGGTGGTGGAGCCAGCCCGCAACGGCACAAGCAAGCGGCACATGGGGATGGCGAAAAAGTCGTGCGCTTTGCCGTGCACTCTCACTACAGCTGCCAACAGCTCGCAGGCCGAGGCAAAACTTTGTGTGCTGTAACAGCCGTACGGCCTCTCAAGTCACGTACGCTGCGTGCCTCGTCGTTCTTTAGGGAAACATGAACGATTAACAAAGCTAGGTATATCTACCGCGGACTTGTCGCCCTTTTTCGAAGACATTTCAGCTTGAACAAATTCGTAGGTAGGCTACGTTCGTTCGTTGCACCTGCACAACGTGAGAAGCGTTTTATAGGTCGTGGTGCGCTTTGCCGTGCGTGACGCACACCCAGACCAACAACTGTTGCGGGGGTGCCACCTTCTACTCTGCAATCGACCATGCTACGGACGGTGAGAGTGAGACCACCATCTTCGCGCAGCGTCCACCATCAAACTGAAAAAACTGTTGCGTGTTTCCGCCAGTCCGCTCGAGCACCCACACACGAACTTGGTGGGAGGCAAAGAAACGACCAGAATCGTGTGCAGCCTCAACAACGTCCAACAAGATAGCAAGGCGCCTACCAAAGGGGATTTCCGCCAGCCGCCAGCGTTCTCCTCGGGGCATGGATGGAGCTGGCCGATAAGACACAGCACGGACTCCCGCAAGAAACAGCTCCTCTTAACAAAGCGCTGCTGTCGCCGCCTTTGCTCTCTCTCTCACCTCCAAAATATCAGCGTAGTTATCCCGGTTATCCTCCATCGCCACGGCTTCGTTTTTGGCCTGCCAAGCTGCGTGCTGCCGTAGTCGCAATCGCGCTCTTTTCACAGAGAGCTCGGCAACCCCACGTGTCTCCGACTATCGTGTCAGGACCCTTCCCTTGCCGTCGAGAGAGAGAGAGTTTGGCTGGTTGGTAAGCAGCCCTGCGTTTCTTTCGCTTCTTCAATAGGTTGCGTTCTCCAAGGGCGGACGAAGAGAGCGATGATGCACGCATACGTATGTCATGAGGGCCACGTACGTGGTCGTTAAACTTCAATGCGGACCGGCCAATCAGAGGCCGGGATTCAGGATTCGGTAAGTCGGTAAGTGCGAAGTGCGAAAGGAAGAATAAGAATTTTTTGTAAATCACGCCGCTTTTCCGAAACGGCTCGAGCGAGCCCATTGCCGGTGCTGTACAAATACGTGGTAGTCATGATACTGCTTGCTGTTGTTTCCGAGGCAGCAACTGACGGACAGGAAGGAGAGCAGTGAGGGAGACGAGCGAAATGTGAGCATAGGGATGGTAGCTTGGCAGCTCCTTTTGAGTATGGATTGCGCCTCTCGCTGTTCTCCGTGTACAGCAGTAGATACTCGGATCATACGCTGTCTTTGTTGGCGGATTGGTGCGATATAAATAGCAGTGCGGCTTCGCACAACAAGGTTGGAGTAGATGGGTCTGTAAGGTGTACCGCTATACAGCAGTGGTAGGAAGCAACCGTACACCTCAGAGGGCCGGGCGAGAGAAACACAGACAACAACTGGTTTCTTTCGCAGGGACTGATTGTCATGGCGCACACTCTCGGCGTTTTTGTGCGGAAAGAATGCACACGTCCTGCTACTGTGTAACCTCGGGTCGGAACTCTCCGCCTGGAGAGGCAAACCACGGGCGGTAGGGATGACACACCGTGTGATAATACCCGTGATATACTGTAGACTACGATTCTGTGCTGCTCTCCATGCACGAACATGAGCTGAGCGCAACGCCAAATGCCGCACCCACCACTAACGGTGTGTGCCGCAGAATCGTTTCAAAACTACTCCATCCGATCCCTGCTTGCCGTACCGGTCTCTGCAGTGAAGACCCTGGTACGATATGTAGTCCAAGTCTGCTTCTCTTGATTGTCTATGTGGAAGCACCTCGACAAACACAAGCTTTGTGCATGCACACAAACATTCATGTCACAGATAGATACAACGCACGCGCTGATCGGGGGCACGTTGCCAGAAAAGCGAAAACATGATGACGGGTGGCGGCGCAGCCGGTGGCAAGAAGGTCAGCGCCCTGGTTCAGGAGCAGCTGCAGTATTGCCGCTCTCTCCGTCGGGCGGACATGCTATCGGCGGTCCAGGTAAGTACAATATGCATATCCATAGCGCCGTCAATGCTATAGATAATATTTGAAAACACACACATGCGGTTAGCGCGGTCGGAACTAAGAAGTAAAATGTATTGGTAGTAATTATCGACACACAGATGTTCGATCTCTCGCTCGGTTGCAAGCAATTTCCTACTTACTGGTGATTTCTCGGAGATTGCGGGGTGATGAGAATGCCTCAAAGCCCGCCCGAACCGTGTCCGGGTGGCAAAACTACGGTGATTCCCAACGTATCGCAAGGAGCACCCAGCGAAATGCCAAGTTGACGAGGCTCGTGAATGAGGTATGTAATGTAGCAAAAAAGAGATCCCATGCAGGAGATACATGTAGAAACGACAGACGAAGGTAGAAGGAATGGTGGTGTAGAAGAGAGAAAGGGCTTAGGTACATCGGATCTTCCATGTCATATACGTCCATCGACAACGAAAATATACTACAGGAATAACAGACCTTCAGACCAATCGCACATTAGAAGGTACTGAGCGGATACCGGAGCGTTTAATATTATTGTGAAGAGAACAACAACAACAATAACAACAACAACAACAACAACAACAACAACAACAACAACAACAACAACAACAACAACAACAACAACAACAACAACAACAACAACAAAGCGTGTTCACTGTTTTTCCTCATGCGATAAGACTGGAGTCTTTTCATTGGTCAGCCGGTTAGAGCGATTGGCGCTATTGCAAGAACGCACATAGATACACAAACCAAGGAAATATTACGTTCAGATGGAACAGGGTAGGGACGGCAAGCGACGGCATCAGGTGAAGGCTTTGGAAAACCATGAAAAGGGGGAAAAAATACCTGTAGCTCCCGCCGTGTAATTCTGCACTTGTAGCATGGTGTTACACCTGAACATGCTGCTAGTTGCGATGGTGTATATCCAAATCACTTTCGGGGGCTCTTGTCTAGACTACAGTAGTGTACGATCTCATCCAATAAAAACTGGCGTCGCATCATAGACTATAGACATTGCCTCAGAGGACCGTACGCCCCACGAGCGTTAAGGCAATAACCTCTTTGAGCCGGGAGGCTCGTGTCTTATTTCTATGTGGGGTGACCTTGAATAGCGACCACATTTCGTCGTGACACTAGGGGTCGCTAAACCGGGACCCCCACTGTATGTTTTTTTATTGCAGGGTTATTTACTGAGTGCCAGTCCTTATGGCCGAGAGCATAAACTTATGTTTTTATGTTGCCCCGCCCCCCCCCCCTAGCTGAGTATATCATCCCCCAGGTTCTTAACGTGGGCACGATGTGCTCCTTCCTGGAATAAAATTTATCACGCTTATTCTCTGTCTAACACACACACACTGTCTTGTTTGCGCATGTTTTCGCCCGGCGCGAAGAACGTCGCCACAGACGAAGAGTGCCTCAAGCAGGCAAACTCCCTCATCATGCTGCTCAAGGCCGACGTACGGGTGCTCAACGCGTGTGCTGCGAGACTCCTGCTTCCTTCAGAGGCAGCGATAGTCACAGATTCTGCTACGAGCGAAGTACCTCGCAGGTATTCATTGCGTTGGTGTGTTCGGGTACGTGTAGCGAAAAAACACGTGTCGTGCGTGCCACCAGCTAACACATCGCGGGGCAAGCTCGCTGCCGCACTAAATAGTGAGCCTGTGGAACATCTCACTCCTAGGTCGTTTGGAGAAGTCCTAGTGCGCGGCGTTGAAACACACAGGCCTGAGCGTTTTCGTTTTTCGCCAAAACGCATGCCACGTACGAAGCATCGCCGGGAGCTCAACAGATGATACGGAACCAGTGGCATATATCCCCCCAAGACAGGTTGCACAGCGGTGACCATGGCCACCTCAGAAACACCGCTACTTTTTTCCGCACCAAAACAGCGCCTACAACGTGGAAACCATCGAGCGACTATTCCGGAGGTTTCGGCAGGTGGACACTACCGATACCAGCGGCAGCAGCATCCAAGCCGTCTCCGCCACGAACCAGCTCCTTCTCATCCGCGAGAGGCTCCAGGCGGGGCTGAGCTCTCGCCTTCTGGAGCTCAAGACGAAGATGGACAAGGAGTTCGGCACCGCCTTCGTCGATATGGAGAGCTACCTCAGGATGGAGAAAGGTGCAGTAGCAGTAGAAGCATGGATGGATATTGTTGGTCGTTAGGAGCGTCTTGCACCGGGCCCGATTTGTCAAAAATGTTTGTGGAGTGCTTCTATATTGCGGAACTTGGCGAAGCGATTGCGAAGGAAGAATGAAAGGAAAGTTCCTCTAAAAAACAATGCAAGCTACTTCAATAAAATCTACCATGTTCCAAGTAGTTTTGGTGGAACCACTCCCTTGCAAGTTTTTTACAACATTTTTTAATTTTTTCGAAGACATCAACAGCGCTGGAAGCCGAAGCCTTGGAAACAATAGCCCCTTTCAAAACGCCCGTGCCTTCGTACATCGCACGCTGCACTCTTGGTTGTGAGCCCTTTTCCGAACTCCTTCGTGCACTCGACGCACGCCTTGGCTGCTCTAGACTTAGCTCTGCCATGTGCCGGTGTACAGGGCTTTTAGTTTGTGAAGAGAGGTTGGTTTGGCCTGCCGTGTTGTCGATGGGGTACGGTGGCATGTTGGACACGCGCTAAACAGCGAAACCAGTGCCCAACGGCGAGGCCGTTCGTGACGTACTCTCCCCGTCCCATGCAAGACACCCAGGCGAAGTCGGATGCGGAGCACTGCTCTGCGTGCGCGAGATACTTTGTCGAGCTCTGCTACAAGTTCCAGGTGATTTACTATCTCTCTGAAGCAATAACATCACCCCCGCTGTAAGAGTGGGCCGAATGAGGTACGAGTGTAGGAGAATGCAAGGCAGGGTACGTTCGTGATGGATTTTCAGCGATCGATTGCTCCACAGGCAAGAGGGAACGAAGAAAATCGACCGACGCGTGCAAGGAAATTTCTCCACGGAGTTCTTCCCAAAACCACTCGTTTTCGGCATTTTCTCGGGCTTGTCGTTAGTCGATCGTCTACAACTGCATTTGCCGACACCCGTTTCAGAAACTCACTATAGTAGGTAGACGAAATACCCGGTGTCCAGACCCTCACCCTTTCGTGTGTTTCATGGACAACCTGGACACATGGACAGCTGGAAATGTCGGCTTATGACAGGGGCAATGACTCGTACACCTGAAATGCTTGACCTCTCACCACAGAACAGGCTTTAACTCCTCTGCATTGAGTAGAAGACTCTCGCATGTGATTCTTTCGTGCGGCCATGTCAGGTGATAGTGACCTCAAAAGTCGATGATCCTCGAACCCGCTGCTGTTACCCAGGATTTTCGTCGCAAAACCCTCGTCGGGTCTATCAAACGATTGCGACCTATCCGTTCGATTTAAAAAAAACACACCCCGCAGGTGATGGTGCACGCCTGCCGAGGGCTCCGCGCGGCAAAGGAAGGCCTGAACCAAACGGTTCTGCTCAAGGCCCTGAGGGAGGAGAGAGACTCGCTGGCGAAGCGCCTGGGGGACTGCGAGGCGGACCTCAAGAGGATACACCACAGCTACACCGAGATGATGAACCCTGACATGGCGGTGGGGTAAGAAAAAAAGGAACGGTGGCGTACTTCTGCTCTCGTCTGTCTCCCGTGTGTGCGAAGGAATCAGACCGCTTCTTTCTGCAGAGTATGACGGTCTCTGTGACTCAGTCTAAGGGATGGAAGTGTAGTGTGTCATGTAGCCTGCGGTAGGCGTTGGTGCGACGCGTTGGTTCTCTAGGGTTCGGTAGTTTCTCTCTGCAGGAGTCTTTTTAAGCCTTGCATAATCTCCGCTGGATAGGTCTTTCACCCCTGCCTGGCGCGTACCAAACCCAATCCCGTCCCGTTCTTATTGTCTACGTCCCGACTCCCACCCGCAGCCTCGAGAACCGACAGCGACACAAGATAGAGGAACAAGACGCTGACTTGAGCCGGCTGAGAGCGGAGATAGTGTCCCTGAAGAGAGATCACGAGCGGTTGCTGGCGGAGAACGGCCGGTCTTCAGACGCCGTCGGGGAGCTGCAGTCGCAGGCTCAGTCAGTGAGTGTTCGAGACGCGGGTTCTGGGCGTGCCGGGTAGGGACGACCGCCTCCGCGTACGGTAAGGTTGCGAGTCAGCGCACGGGGGTGCGAGCGATTTTCTAAGCATAATTGCTCCACAACCAGGAGGTTACCTCTGTCGAAAAGGGCCGTTTTGGAAATATATCATCGAGACTTTTCCTGAGGAGTACCAGTTGGCGCTCGCACCCTGCTGGTTGTGGAGAAATTACGCTTTGAAAATCGATCGCACTCCTGTGCGCTGACTCGCAACCTTACGGTACTTGGAACCATGTTGAACGAATCGCAAATAATTATCCGTGTTTCGTTGATTCTCAAGGGATGGTGCAGAAAATATCGTCGCCATTAAACAAAGCCCCCCAAGACATGCGCATCGCGAGTGCTGGAAGATTCCCTCGGGGCTGTTTTAGTTCTAGCCTTGCGCGCGGGCGCAAAGACTTGACGTTGTTTTTATACACCTCAAAAAGAGTGGTGGTCATGTCTGCATACCACCCCACCCAGCCCTCCCGCGAGGTTTGGCCTCCTACAGCCCCCCCCCCCCCCCCCGCCCTGCTGTGCCAGAACAAGGAGCAGCACGCGAGGGAACTGGCGTGGCTAACCCCGAAGGTTGCCGCGGCCGAGAGCCGAGCAGTAGAGATCGAGGGCTTGGTGGACCAGATGAACCTCAAGCTCTCGCTGCTTAGCGCCAGCCACAGGAAGGCCTCCGAGGAAGTCGCAGACCTCAAGGTTGAACAAGCCGTACTACTGTACCGACTGCAGGGCTTCAAGTTGTAGCCGTGTGGTATATCGGCTATTGGACTACTCTTTTCCTTGCCGTTTTTTTCTGAAGTTAGGGATTTGGCTTTCACGAGGTACATGACCTGAACCCCACCCGCCCTTCCTGAAACGTATGTACAGCGTCCCCGAACTCTGACAAACAAAAAATAACCGAGTAGTAAAAAATGTAACACACACACATACACACACATCTTTTCCCGCGTTTTCGCTGTTGGTTTCGCGACTGAGTAAAATTGGGGGCGAGGGTTGCGCAATACATGAGTTTCGGGTGGTGGAGCGATCTGTAGCGGTTCTCCATGGGACACTTGGCACTTCAATCGTTGCTCTCGCCATAACGTCAGAGCCGCACCCAGATGGTCATGGGTCGAGGAGACTTAAAACTGCTCTATGCCCCCGCACCTGAAATGTGGCGAAGACTCTGTGTTTCACGAGGCGTACTCCTGAGGGAGCCTTTGTTCGGCGCTAGAATATGTTTGACGATGGCAACAAGTGAGATTCCCAAAGCAGAAATCCATGCTGCGCGCCGCAGATTCAGCTATCTCTGGCGAAAGCGGACGGTCCCGGTGCGAAGCTTTCAGATCTGCAGGGGGAGGCCGCGGAGTGCCGGAACGTTATCAGAAAGCTCAAGGTGGGAATTCCAATGGCAGACATGGTAGCAGCGGCTATGGTTTTGTCATCGCTTCTTAGAACCGTCGCTCGACGTTGCTGCCTGTCGTATCGCGAGGCCTCGTTTCTTTTGAACGAAACGGAGAGCTTCGATCCGGCGAACGGATTCCTCTGCTTTGCATACATGCCTTCGTAGTCAACGTGGGAAGGAGTTGCAAATGTCGATGTCGAGATTTCTGGCTAATGTTCGGGCAGACGGCAACAACAGTTGAACTCGGGACAAGCCAAAACGACGAAAACAAAACAAACAACACAGAAGAACGAAACTATCGTACTCATGTCTAGTGTATGCCGGCCGCCGCGCTTTGATAACTACCCGATATACCTGAGCGAAAGCAGCATGCACGTGTAGAATACCATGTGCGTGTACCTCATTACAATATAGGGCAGTGCATGATGCAACGAAACGCGTCACCCCAGCGCAAGTACGTGTTTTCTTCCCTCGATTTTCCATCCCGAAATTGTTTCGCACAAATTGTTGCCGCACCGCACCGCTCATGGCCCTGTGTTCTATCTGAACACTGCTGCCGTTCCTTCAAAGGGAGAGGTCGCGAGAAAGGGTCGGCTGATAACGGTGGCAATGTCGGCGAGGGCGGAGGTGCAAACCGCGTACCAAGACATGAAGCTAAGCACGGAGAATCTAGAGAAACGCTTCCGAGAGACCGAGGTGGAGACTGTGTGCGTTTTTCTTGTTGGCATCGACTGCGCTAACCGGCCGACCAATGAAAAGACGTCAGTCTCAGTGCGGCTGAAAACACAAAACTGCTTCTAAAGGCTACCACGATCTAGGACCCTGTGTGGGAGCGTCATGGGGGAGTCTACGCTACTCTCCGGATTAAAGACAGCAACATCAGAAGAAGACTGCACACGTGTTTACCATGGCTGGTACTACTTTGGATGCGCGTTCGTTTCGGATTTCTTTTTTCATCGTCTTCCCTGCATTTCCTACCTCCACTATCGTCGCCAATATTCCCACTACTTTTTGGCAGGTCCTCTCTAGTCCTGCGGCGTTTGTTGTGAGGAAGGCACGTAGTCTGGCTAAATTGTTTTTTGCACTTTTCCACACCATGTTTTCCTCCTCCATCATCGCCTTCGCCCTCCTTTCTTCGCTTGTCCCTTTCCTTCAGTCACTCTCAAAAAAATTACCCTCAATACCATCGTTATCGTTTGCACCAGAACTACTACAGAAATCTAACTTATTGGTCGTGGTGGAAATTGGTCGATCAGTAGTTCATGACGCTTGAATACATCACGAGTTCATGCGCAGAAAACAAACCAGTTCGAAGGTAAACCGTCTCCGAATTCTGTTTATATCGAAAGCCTTGAGGCGGAGCAAGGCTGTCTCACCGTCGAAATTCCCCATGAAGATTGCTTCGTAGGCCAAATGGTTGGCGATAGCTACGCTTAATCGATTGGCGCCTTGGTCGAGATCCACGATACGTTGAAAAATCAGCAGTACGGAGGGTAGATCTGGACGGGTTGAAAGTTCCCGCATAGTGTTTTGCCTTTCTTGCAGCTCGATCTTCGAGAGCGGATCCTGGAGTTTGAATCGACTTGTCGATGCTTGTATTTGCAGATGGGTTGACGATTGTGACATCTACAGGAATGGTCTGTGTGTGTGTCCGTCCTGGTCTACACACCAACCTCCGGTGCACCACGTATTTGCCGGGGTCATAGAAGACCGTTTGAATTCCCTAATTTGTTTTTAGTGTCCCATCTTTCGTTAGGTAGGTCTGGTGCATGAACGCGTCAGCACACGAAGAAAACACACATCATTCCCGCCCCCCCCCCTGCCGGGGAACCGACGGGCGCGACCTCCCCCCCCACCCCCCTAGGTCCCCGCATGAAGTAAACATCAAATTAAATTTTACTCCAAGATCAATTTCGTGTGTACACCAACAACGTCAAGCACAGTTCAATTTAGAGTAAGGGATAAGTGTAGGATTCACCACGCTGCAGCTGTGTTCCTTAAACTCTACTGTCTTGTTTCTCTTGAAAATGTGAACCTCTGTCTTATCGTTTTTTTATTTCGGCCCTGTTCTGTACGAGCAGTGAGCAAGGGTGACGCGAATGGATGAACGAACCTAAACATGTTCCACCTAACGCTCATGATTCGCGGCGCAGCCCCAATAGACTACATCTCAAGGTTCGACCGTCGGGCGTGTCATCCCACTTCCATTTGCGATATTTAGCCGCCCAAGGCAAATCGGTTGGCAACAAACCTCAACCTTCCCACCGTACCGGCGAGATCTTACCTGTTTCTAGCGAAAGGCCAGGCTATGAGGTTTTGGAGGTCCCAATGAAAACGCTCTGTGTCGGACATCGCGCGCCCCGCGTGGTGGCCCCGCGTGCTCCGTGTCTGTAGGGGGCGCGGATTTTGTGCGAGAAGCAGAGAGACGACGTGGCACGTCGACTAGAGGGCGTGCAAGGGTCGTTGGCTTCTGCCGAGCAGAGAGAGCTCGAGACGGCGGAGCAGCTGCGGCAGACGCAGGAGGATCTCGCCTTGAAAGCGGAGGAGAACGGCATCATGCAAGAAAGGTGTGACTTGGCACACCACAAGGCTCCCCAAGTGGTGTTGGAAAGAGAGCAAGCAAGCAAGAATTATCCCTAAAGGAGGAAACTGGATATCAAGGGTTTGTGGAACCACGGTGTGGTAGGTCGCCTAGGCGTTCGTCATTGTAGACGAAAAGGAGGGGGGCATGAGGGTGGGGGGGGATTCCCCAACGGCCCGAAAACTGCCCGAAAACTGCATGCGATTATTTCACCTGCGGGTCTTTGACGCTCCGAATCACATCGGGCACCACAACTGCCGGCAGCAATCTCCTTGCCGTGGAGCTCCTGATGTCGTGATGTGCTTCCAGCTGTGAAACGGAAAATAAGCCGCTTGATGTGGACGAGAACAAACTTCCTGCTTCTTTACCAATTCCAAGTAGCACTTGCACTCACGATAGCGGCCAATAGTTTAAACCCAGGACTACAATACCCCATTCTCGAGGGTGACCTGACGCTGTCGTTTTTGTGGTGTTTGTTCTTTTGGATGTTTGACGTTCTCTTCGCCTCGAACCCAACGCTCCCGGGGGGCGGCGGCTGTGGGGACAGGTTGGACAATCAGGAGATGGAGCTCCGAGACTATTCCAACCTCCAGAAGGAGTTCAACACCTTGAGTCTGAAAAACAAGGACTTGGTGTATCGCGTGGCGACGGTCAACGGTCTCCTTGAGGTGGGAACTGCTGCCATCACGTCACATGATACTTCATTCTACCGCATGTTGCGTACAGTTCCCCCACATGAAGGGAGACCGTTGCACTCACAGGCGGCGTGTGGCAGGCACCGGTGTCATTTCGACTTGCGGTAGTCTCATACAGCGCAAAAGAGGGGACGGTGGTCGGAGATGTGAAAGTTTCATTGTTGCCCACTCGCATGTACCCGGATGGATACAAAGAAGTCCGCGCAGCGTAACATCGTTTCGAATATATTATTTTCTTTGGCTTGAAAGCTTAGGACGCTTGCTTGGAAGGGTCGTGGTGGAACACCATCAACGCGGCATCCTGATTTTCAACACTAAATGATGAAACGGGAAGGATTTTGACCCAGTAGCTTGTTGAATATTGGTTGGATGCAGCGTTGTGTGCACATTCGAGGGCTTCGCCTTCATGACATCGTCGCCCCTTTGAACATCGGATGGTGACTGCTACAGGGGCTGAAGGAAAAGGCGGTCAGGCTAGGTATGGGCATGGAGCTGGGAATCTGCTGAAGGATAGAGAGAGACACGGACGGGGGGTGGGGACTTCACACGGTGTCGCCGCTCGTACGGTATCGTCGGTATCGTTGTCCTCGGCGGCATTTTTATCGTGGTCCCGTTCGGCTAGTGAACTGGACTCCAGACCACCGAGTAGGCGTCGCGTGTACATCATGGGTAGGGCGAGTTTGGTTGGAGTCTCCTGATGTCGCAGGCAACACGGCCCGTCACCCCCATCAAAAGCAGCCTGCATGCAGCCGACGTTGAAGTCTGTCGGCGAGAATAGGCACACCGTTCACCGCCCTCAAATTAATCTATTTTTTGCACCCGCTGGTAACATTGCGTCCGCTCTTATGGACTCGAATCATCCATCGAGCTGCGCCCGCGGGTACGATTTGCGTCCACTCGCCAAGGTAGACCAGTCAGTACGGAGAAGGAGGTACTGGGCGGAGAGATGGGAACGGTTTTTAATGTGAAGACGACAAAAAAACATGCAATCGAGGCATCCACGCACAGACTACGTCTACAGGTTTGAGGCTAACGCCGCATCGCATCTGCTGCCATCTATTCCTTCCGCACGTGTGGGGGCGGCGGGAGGGGTGTCGCACGGAACGGCAAGTGACTTCAGCTTTATACTAGCCGTAACGATGGTCCGCGCGACCAACGTAAACCAGCACCTCAAGCCCTGTTTGCGCCAAGAAAAACTCCGCACTCCCTGAGCAGAGGGTGGCACAGGCGATGAGGTGCCCCATTGCAGACAGTCCATAAGAGTACGTGGGAGTTTGCTCTACATTTCGTTCTCTCCGGGTGTCATTGCTGTGTTTCGAAAATTTTCGCGAATGTACCCTTGGTATTGGAGCCCTACATACCGGAGATAGTATCTAAAGCGCTTGAGATGTGGTTCTTGGCGAAATAAATCTGTGTATCAAGGGGTTGATGAGCCTCGTCTCCTGTAGTTGCGAAACAAAAAAACTGAGAAAACGCAGTTCTACCGCCGTTTCTTCGACTCGTAAACACGAGCAAAACAAAGAATACGTGCACGAGGTTGAAATATGTTCTCCACACAGGGATGCAAACGCGAACGAAAATATCACGCAACACACAACTTCGTAGGCACGAACGCTCCGAACAGAGTACATGGCAAAATACCGCCGTACCAGCCAATCATTCTATGTAGTCTCCGGACTGAGATAATACCCAGCTTGTCGCAACGTGAGCAGCATTCTTGATCAAGGGTACACCACCCTACTGCCCTAAGCAAGCACCCAAACAAGCATCCCTCGAAAAAAAAAAAAATGCAGATATCGAGATACGCTCGGCGTGTAGGTCGACACAGAGCACGAATAACGAGCTAGAAAGAACGTCCCCTCCGTTCCTCTACCCGCCCCCGCCCCCTAGGGTGTCTCCCCCCCCCCCCCCCCCCCCCCCCCTTTTTGGGGGGGGGGGCCCCGCCCCCCCCCGCCTTTGGGCCTTTTCTCCCGGGGGGGGTCCCCCCCCCCCCGGGGGGGGGGGGGGGCCCGGTTTTTTTTTCCCCCCCCCCGGGCGCGGCCCCGGGGGGCCCCCCTTTTCGGGGGTTCCGGGGGGGGGGGCCCCCCCCTCGCCCCCCCGGGGGGGGGGGGGGTGCTTTTTCCCCCCCCCGGGGCCGCGGGGGGGGGGGGTTTTTTTTTTCCCCGCCGCGTTCCCGGGGGGGGGTTTTTTGGCCCCCCCCCTCCCCCCGGGGGCCTTTTTGGGCCCTCCCCCCCCCCCCCCCCTGGGCCCCCCGGGGTTTTTTGGGGGGGGTTGGTGGCCTTTCTTTCCGCCCCCGGGGGGCCCCCCCCCGCGCCCGGGGGGGTGCCCCCCCCCTTCTCGCCCCCCC
>FN649736.1:413813-436138 GCA_000310025.1 Ectocarpus siliculosus
AGGGGGCCCCCTTTTTTCTAAAGGGTCACCCCCCCCTTGTCCCTAAAGAACGACCCCAAACAACCCCCCCCCAAAAAAAAAAAAAAACCAATAAGGGGAAACCCTCGGGGGGTTGGGCGCCCCCGGCCCCGAAAAAGGGGGTAAAAAAAAATTCCCCCCCGTTTCCTTTCCCCCCCCCCCCCCCTTGGGGTTTCCCCCCCCCCCCCCCCCCCCCCCGCTTCTTGTGCGGTGCCGGCCTCGCTTCCTCCGAACTATAGCATCTCTTCTCTGGACTGTCATCCATCCTCTCCAGTAAGATGACTGAACCAGCATTTCCTTTCGCCCGAACATGCAACAGAACCTGTAGGCCTCCATTCGCCGGAATACGCAGAGGGTAAACGCCTCCTTCGGCCCCGATACGAGGGCGGGTTAAGCTTTCTCTCGCCCGAGTACGCACGGGGTATGGCGCTTTCTTTTCGCCCGAACAAATACGCAGACGGGAATTTTAGGCCTCCTGCCTCTCCGGGTCGGCCTTGTTGAGCTCGTCCACCGCCTCCCACAGTCGCCACTCGGCGTACTTGTCGATGAGCTTGAGCTCGTTCTTACCGTCCACGAGGAGCTCCTCCAGCTGCCCGTGGTTGATCTCGTCCTCTATCGTCTCCTCCTGGAGGAGGAGGTAGTACAGCAGAATGCAGCGTTACGAGAGGCGGCGTTGGGTTGGGATGCATGGATGCACGGCACGACGAGTGCGGTGCGTGGTTCGGTGGTTTCGGTTGTGGAGTCTGAGGACGAGAAACGTCCTGGTGAAGACATTCAATGCCCGGAGCCACCAGAACGAAGATGTGACGGAAGTTTGGACATGTTGCTCTTCATGAGGCGTGCCCGCTTCGCTTGCAACAGGCACCCCCTTGCCGCCATAGAAAAACTATCGCCGGCATCGATAGTTCTTGACGACAGGGCGGCGGAAATAAACGCAACAACAGTGACACGACGACAACCACTTTCCTCTCTGCCCGATACAGGGACACAGGGGTTTGTGGCAGCCAAGGCAGAGGACAAAGTTCGTCGGTATTAAGTAACGACAAGGTTTTGAGCACGATTTCCGTCGCTGGCCGTGTCGTCCGGTGGTGGGCAGAACGGTAGGAGCAAGCACGCGGCGGTAGTAGGCCATACCGGGCATCGCCGCATCGTGCAAAAGCATGCACCAACACCCGTGCCTGCCTACCCTTGACGAGTATCACCCAACCAAAAGGTTGTCAGTACCCCCCATATACACATTCCTGCGCCACCCTTTCGGTAGGACCCTTGCCCGTTCAATAAAATCATGTTCGCGATTTTACTTCCCGCTATCAGACCGACATATTTTCAATGGTCAGCCGGTTAGAGGGGTCGATGCTAATGAAGAAAAACACGCACAATCTGGTTTATCCTTTTGAAACGTAGCCTGGGCCGGTGAAAACCCGGCAGGTCGCTCCGTCCCGGCATCGTACAGATGGGAAGTCGACGGTCTAACGACTACGGCATGCATTTACATGAGTACCCTCCCCACACACACACACAACCACAAGTTTCGTTTCTTCTGCTGCTACCATTTCTGTCTTAATCCGGAGAACAGCTTAGTCTCCCCATGACGCCCCCTCACGTGGTCCCACATCATGGCCTTGAGAAACAGTTATTTTCTGTTTGCAGCACTGAGACTGACGTCTTTTCTTTGGTCAGCCGGTTAGCGCGGTCGATGTTATTTAAAAACACACACACATATACAAGTTTCTCACGTCCTCGGTCTCCGTTGCCACCTTGAGCCTGTACCCACTGATAGCCTCCACGTCCTTCCGGTATTGCGCGTGATCCGGGATAACCTGATACATACCATACCATATCGTGCAACGCGCGGGGAGCGTTCGGAGGTAAACCAACGGATCGATAAGTTCAAGCAAGCGTTTGAGCACATGTAGCGTGGAGAGCCAGGTCGAGCGAGGAAGCGCCTGCAAAGGGATAGGTTCCCCACTGCAGCCAAGCGGGGCGGGTCTAGTGATAGACGCCACCGTCTCATCAAGACAGACGCAATAAAGGTACAATTCCGTGGAACAGCAATCCCACGCAGGTGTTAAGGAGGACCCGATTCGCAGGGCACCCGTCGATTGACTTTCACCAGAATCGGTACACCTTCGCACATGGCGTCGCCCAAGGACACTGGTTCGAAGCTCCTTGTGTGCACATCTTTCTCCTGACTTGGACATTTTTCCCATCGGCACAAATGTCCTGAGAGCACCTCTTGGAGTCCATCATACGAAGAATCTGTCACACTTCCATCCAATTACCCGTCCTGGCCACAAGAGGTTCACTGTCGAGGGTACATTCTGTGGGTGGAGTGTTTAAGGAAAACTCGATTCGCAGGGTTTTCGTCGATTGACTGTTCACCAGAATCGGTACACCTGCGCGCAGGTTGCCAACATTCATCGTAACGACATCGCCCGTTGCCGCAGGTAATGGACGTCGGCTACCGTGTGCCCTCGAACTCATCGCCACCACAGCAATACCCAACAGCATCGTCGACGCCAAACTCAGTCACTACCAAACCTCACCAGTAGTCTTCGCAGCAAAATTGATAAAAGCAAACATATGGGATAAAATGATCCAATCCGTGCTTCAGGGTTAGGAATAGGGTTAGGGATAGGGTCTGCGTGCCCCCCTCCCTATTCGTTCTCTAGATACTCTCAAAATCCTGCGTAGGCGGTCCAACCTCACTGCCAACAGCCCAGCCTCACCTTGATCTTCTCTAGGATCTGTTTTTGCAACGCGATGAAGTTGGCCCGTGCGTTGACGTCCACAGCTAATCCCACAAGCCCCGTCGACGTCTTCTTGACCACCATTCGCACCGCTTGCGTCGCCCTAAACGCCATGCTGCTGGAGCGTGTCCTCAGCCGGTTATTTCTGCTGCTGGCAACACGAAAGGAAAGCACACGATACAGCGCGTGGACAATTTCTGCTGCTGTGTTGAACAGTCTGAGGCAGGGAACATTGCCCGCAACATCGCCGACAGCGAATACCCGCTCGTTGATGCTACAGCAGACTTGGAATAGCCAACGGTGCAAGACAGCACAGTTTTTCGTTGCTCCTGTTCTCTGCTGGTGCGCTACATATTTGAATGGTCCAAGCAAGCTAGAGAGGGAGAGGGTGTGTACGAGCGAGGAGGATAAGCAACAGCAGGTATGAGTAACGGGGAAGCTCTTTGTTGTGTTTGTTGATGCGACGTCTCTATGATGCGAAGGCCGCCCTCTGATTTGGTCCTATGCATGCAGTACTCTCACTGGGTGGTCAATACATTTGTAGATATTCATGTAGCATACGTTGCCAGGACTTGATTGCCCGGCATGTTCGGCCTGATTGCCCTACGGAGAGACTGTGCGTGTAGACTAGACTATGCTGCAATATGAGACTGCTGTGTTCGTGTACTGCTGTACAGCAGTACAGCCTTGTAGCAGGCAGCCCCGAGTTGGAACCGGGTCCACTATTATACACTATGTGTACACGCACTGCGGTGCTGGAGTCAAGGCCCACAATAGCATGGGCTGTCTTTGCGTAGCAAAAACACGGACTGAAAAGCTTCCCGCTTTTTGTCGGGAATCTCGACTCCAAGGTCAGGGCGCATACGAGAGCTGTCGCAATGACTGCTGTGTGTCGGCGCTGCGATGTACAACCGAGATGGAGAAATGGAGAGCGCATAGCACCGACATCACTCCATATAGTCGGGGAACAAAGCATTCACGTGCCCACTCAAACCTCCCTTTCTCAACTTACCTCTTCCTAGAAGTGCCTATTGTCCGGCCCGGCCCTACGACTGCTTCAGCGTGTGCAACCCTGCTCGTTGGGAAGGTCACGCTGTGCTGCTGCTGTGCTGTGTCTAGTGTCAGGCTCGCAGGAAGCCCTGGCAAGGGGCCCTGCAAATGGGTTTCCTAGCAAGGGTTTTACGGTTTTTGGAAGGCTTTCGGCCTTTCGTGACGAGCGACGGTTTCACTTTTCTTCGTGGTCGAAAAGAGACAAGACGAGAGAGAGAGAGAGAGAGAGAGAGAGAGAGAGAAGGAAGACACATAGGAAACACAAGCACTCGCTGGCTCTATGCGCGCGCGTGCAAAATCTTCAACCGTCCGCGGCGGGCAAACGCCTGGTCAGGACCTCTGACACTCCCGCCTCTTTCGTGCGGGGTGCGGGACGAACGTTGGATAGATCCTCCTCTCCTATCCGCTTGGAGGGTCCATCTCACACACATTAGCCAATTGCTGGACGTTAACACTGCAGGTTGTTCGAGGACATGGACGGATCTTGCCCAAGCCTTTCCATGGCCTGGGCGTTCTCCTTGTGGTGTCTTTTGTGGAGATGGCTGTCACTCGATGTGGGGGTGCACGGCCAGACGGAGATTCAAGATACCTTCTGCAATGGCCGAGGAATAATAAATTCAAACCTGACCTGTTCGTGTTTCAGTGGATTCCGTGGACCGGACTGCTCTTTGAGTGAGTCAAACGTGTACAGAACTATTAGCCACAGGCGTGAGTGGTCACTACAGCACTGCGGCTGTGTAGGCTATGTGCTATAGATATAGACGGCATGTTTATGCGGGTGGTCAGCAGAGAATTGTTTGATTGCTCAACGTCGGTACCATTATGGATCTGACTACATACATGGAGTGTTGTCTCCCCTGATGTACGCTCTGGCACTATACACTGCTACTGCCTACCCTTGAGCATCTCCATGTATGTATTGCTGGGTATCGACAGAACGCTGTCCGGTGGGGAGAGCTTGGACTGATTTCCCGTCTGCGGAGAATGTGGCGCACGCGGACGGTGTTGAGTGCTCGAACATGGGGGATTGCAACCGGATAACTGGCCTTTGCGAGTGTCGTACAGGGTTCGCCGGACAGGCGTGCGATCGATGTAAGTTTCTTGCTGTTGATGAGAAATACATTGCTCGGAGTCGTATGTCTACCTTGAAGCTGCAAAATAAATGTCGTCCTCGTGCTTGCTGCCTGTCCTACTCACTTGCCAATCAGCGTTGCACTGCTGTGTGAGCTCTGCAAAGTATGCGGTCTCTGTGTACTTGCCAGGCATTACATGAAGCAGACAAGGAAAAACATCGACGTGTAGATACATGGACTACACAATCGCACCCTCTTTCCGCTATATTCAACCACGGTCGGTCTACGTCACTCTGGACTACCGTAGTGGAGTGCCCATCAAGTTGTTCCGGGCATGGGAAGTGCCTGTCGATGTCTGAGGCAGCCTCGGAGTGGGATGGGAGAGTCCTCGTTAGGCCGAGCGTCGTGTACACGTCGGTGTGGGATGCGGATATCTTGCACGGCTGCGTCTGCGATCCGGGGTGGATGGGCCACGACTGCAGCCAGCTGGAGTGTCCGAGGGGAGACGACCCGTTCACGACGGTGAGCGCATCGCATACATACGCGCTGCATTCCTAGAGCAACAGCCACAGAAGAAGAGCAGGATGCGTTTGTGGGCGGTTGTTTCACCAAAGAATATTTAGTTACGGCAGTTAAGCTCTTCACCTGGTAATCGGTGCCACATTGTCTCCCGTTATGTACGGCCGAAAAAACCCGAACACTGACGAGACATAGAGGGCGTGACGTGAAAAGCTCTATAAATTCGAACCGTTATGGAGGGCGTGCAGCCCCGCGAAACATCCCTTAGGTTGAAACCCTGCTTTGGTCGACGTACCGCAGACTTCCGCACTGGTTCTCCAAATCCAGCACCTCCAAAGCTTGACTCACCGTACAACCCGTATTTTGACGAGGCCCGTACACACACATAAACTTTCGGGGACCAACATACCGACGTAAGGCGTATCGTCTGTTTGACTCAGCGTTCACCAACCTGACGACCCGCACACACACACAAACTTTTCAGGGACAGCAAAACGAGGTGATGCGCATCGTGTGCGAAGCGGATTCGGGGAGCTTCGTCTTCTCCTTCAGGGGTGTCACCAGCGCGGACATCCCCTTCAACGCCTCCTACGGGTATGTCGAAGAGCTTCTGGAGGCGATGGACACCGTCACCGATGTGCAAGTCTCCATGACCGACGGCGGCGCCAGAGCGGTTTGCGGGCAGGGCGAAGAGGTCATCACCGAGGTCGAGTTCTTGCAAGACTTCGGGAGCCTCCCGGCAGCGCTAGTCAGGTGCGGAGCGTGAAGGTTTCACGTACGGTGCCTCTCATCATGGGAACGGGGGGGCTGGCGGGGGGGAAATTATAGGGGAGCAGCTGACGGGTGTGTGTGGGTGTTCCTCCGACCACGGTTTTCTGGGCTACGTGACGAGAAAATATGCCCTACCTGTGCGGCTGAGCAATCGGGGGTGGGATTCGCGGCGCTCAAAGCCTCAGCCCCTGAGCCTCGCTTTTACTCTTCCTGCACGGTACACAGAAAAAAACTGGAGCAAACGTACTCCGCACGGGCAGGGTGCTCGATGTGAATCTCGTAGCCATGCCCGCCTAAGACCGCTTTTTTGTGCATCTTCTTGCTAACCCTCCGCCGTGCCGTTGCTGCGGGCGTCGGTATCAACCCCTCCCCCCGTAGCTCCAGCAACACGGACAACCTTACCCTGGGCGGGGAAGACGCCAGCCTCTCCCTCGCCACGGTTTCGGAAGTCGTCTGCCCGGCGTGCCCGTCGTGCACCGGCGGGATCTACGTAATCTACGATGACGAGACGACGTCCCTGATCTCCCACGACGCGGACGAGTCCGACGTCCAAGAAGCGCTCGTTAGCCTGGACACGCTCGGCTCCGCGTCCGTCTACGGAGACATAGTCTCGGTGACCGTCACCATGGAAGGCGGCACGTCTCTCTGCGACTCCGGGAGCGAGGTGACCACCACCATCGAGGCCCGCTGCGCGTACGGGAACCTGCCGAGCCTCACGTTCATCGGGTCCGTCCGAGACGCAGACGGGCTGCCCGTAGCCGTGACGTTCTCCGACGGCAAGGGCGACAAGGAGAACGAGTTCTGCGCCAACCACGGGGTGTGCGACCACTCCACGGGCGCCTGCCTGTGCGACCGCAACACGACCAACTTTCCGCTGGACTGGTACTGGTGGGAGAGCAGCGACGGCTACGGGGGGCCCGGCGGGCGCCCGGACTGCGGGTACCAGCGGGTGGAGGCGTCTACGAACACGACGCAGTCTTGCCCCGTGGCGGTGGTGTTTGACGACGAAACCATGCCGACGTACGAATCGTTCGATGAGGTGTGCGACGAAATTTCGCCGCAGTGGTGGTGGTGGCACTGAGGGGGAGCGATAGCGGTCGTTCGTCGTTGTCGGGAAGGTGGCGGTAGCTCTGAGGGGAGCGGTAGTGGGCTCTCGTCGTTGTCGGTCAGGAATGCAGGTACCCTAGGTTGAATTACGAAATATATCACCCCCCCCCTGAACAGGGGCGATTACTCCACAACGGCGGGGGTGCCACAATCAAACGATACGTTTTCGGAAAGCTCTCGACAGGGTGGTTCCAATCCCCCGTGTGGCTTTCGGCCCCATCGCCTGCAGAGTACTCAAGCTTTCGAAAATCGGTCCAGAGGGTGTGACATCTCACGCAACGTACGATATGTGCTGCGGCAAAGGGGATGCTTGAGGGCCGAGAGGATTTTCTATTTCTCAGGTTGCAATAGCAATCGACTTTCGGCGACATGATGAGTATTACACTCGAAAGCACTTGCATACGCCACTGTGGGCCAACGTATCCTCTCGCGAGGGTTCTAAAAACCGACTTCCTCTCCTTGGCTTCTGCAGGTGACGTGTGCGGGAAAAGGAGCATGCAACAACGCTACTGGGGGCTGCACCTGCCATCCAGACTTTTACGGTGGCGATTGCAGCATCCGGAAATGCCCGACGGGAAAGGTGACAACTCTTTTATTGAATCTGCAACCTCAAAAAGTACTCAGGGTTAGGCCGCCAGCCAAGAAAGTCCTATCTGTTGTGCGCGAGGCTAGTTTGTTATGTCCTCTGCGGGTATCCCAGCACTTACCAGTACATGAAAGTTCTAAGGAGAAGTTGAAGTTGTACAACAAGACCTGTTCGTTTGGTCAAGTGCTACTGTAGATGATTCTCTTTCTTAAGCCTAAGTAGGTGGTCGCGATACATACCAGACATATCTTGACAATTCATCCTTGGGTACAGGCTACCGTGTACCCCTTCGAATATTGCTCGCATCAAGCTCAGATTACCATCACATGATATCAATATAAACTGGCCGATAACTCCACCACAAGTATCAAACGACCGCCTTCCCCCGTTTTACTTACGCGTTGTCAAAACCACCACATAGGCATACCGCGCTCGCTTAACATCGGGACAAACACTTACCCCAAACTCATCAATTCGTCTACCGCTGACCCATGTGCACGCACCGAAACGCCTGCTTATTCTCATCAAGGCATGGTTCGACGAGGCTCGCGCGGACAACGCCGCCCACTCCTACGGCGCCGAGTGCGGAGCTATGGGCAACTGCAACCACGCCACGGGGGAGTGCGTGTGCCGGGAGGGTTGGACGGGGGCCGCCTGCGAGCGGCTCGGGTGCGACGCAGACTGCAACGGCAACGGGCGGTGCCTGCCCATGTTCCGCCTCGCCCAGCTGCGGGAGGACAACGGAGAGCCGGACCCGACCGTGTACGGGAGCACGGACCTCGTCCGACCCTTCGGGACGAGCGTCTACGCGAGCCCGGAGACCTGGGACTTCGACATGATGTACGGGTGCCTATGCGACAGCGGCGGGAGGGGCGGGGATGGGGACACGGACGGGTTCCTCGGGGGCGCGTACCGGCCAAGGGTGGGGGCGCGGGCGTTCGTGTCCGGGTTGTACACGGATAACTCCAAGCTCCCGGGGTGGGGCGGGTACGCGTGCAGCCGGAGTGAGTACGTCTCAGGGGTGGTATGATAGACATGTTGGTTGCTGGTTTCTGTTGTTCGAGGATGCTCGTTCCGGCTACTGTACCTCTTGGTGTCATGGGGGGGGGGGGGGCAACGGTTTCCCCAGGGAAACATGGGGATAAAGCGTAGCACCTACCCCCGACGCCTACGGTGTCTTTCGATAAGTTCCGCAGTAAGCACGTTGTTTCTAGTATGCAGGTTCGTCCTATGACGTAAAACAACAGTTTATAGGAAATGCACGGCCTTCGAAATCCTCGCCTAAAGTCGATGGTCAACGCATGAGCATTACTCGTTTCCTTTGACAGGGACATGTCCGACCGGGGACGATCCACGAACAACTCCCGGGGAGTTCGAGGTGCAGACGGTGGCGTGTACGCTAAGCTCTGGCTCGTTCACGATGACCTTCCGCGATGCTACAACGGAGGTGAGGACACGTTGTGCATTGATCCTCTCGGGGGCAAGGGTGTCATCGGAAAATAAGGTTGTGGCGTTGGAGTGACAATAAGGGTTTCATATGTTCGGGGAAAAAATCCGTTTTTTTACGTACTCTAGCTTCGTCCTCGCGCCACCGCCAGCTGCGCCATCCACCTGCACGCGTTCACCTTGCTATCACGAGCAACAGGTTTCTTTTTGTTTTCTCTGTCACCCAACGCCGATCGCTAAATTTTCGCAGACCCCTAATGCTCCACACCACCCTTCCTTATGCTAACGTCATCTCGCTTGTTCCATCATTCACTGCGTTCCGGTGTTTGCTTGTGTATACGGACCTTTGTACGTTGCTGTGCCCCTTCGTGTTGTAACGACAGGCCATTGCTTTCGACGCTACCACGTCGGAGGTAACCGCCGCACTCGAACTCCTACCGACGTGAGTGAAGCTCTCTCGGCAGTTGTGTCCTGTCCCCGAAAGTACACAGGTTGGATTTATTCTTACTGTAGTCTCTGCCTCCAAAACCGGACAGAAGTTGAAACACTACGTTGACATGCAGTTTTTCCAATAACCAAATTGTTGTTGGGCGGCTAGGCTGTGGCTTGCTCTGATGAAGGGCTGCCGCCCCACCCCCATCCTTTTCGGTAGCGCGTGTCTGTTGTGTGGCCCAGTTGAGGTTGATCAACCGTAGATCGGGATGGTGCCCCTACACTCGTCGCGCACAGTTCACGCTTTGTTCTAGTTATTCTGCTCAGTGCAACCAGACTTAGAGTCGACACAATAGAAAGGTACGGTAATCTAGATGAGTAAACACTTCAGCTTATAAATGAATCCTGGTTAGCTCAGGAAACTTCTCGGTTGCGCGATTCATCACCGCTCTATCGGACTCAACGAAAGGGTGCCCGCCGAAACGAACGGGTCCCCGTCGTCGCCTAACCAGTCCTGATGGGTGTCCATTGAGCAGGGTTGGGTCGGTCGCTGTCAGCTTCACTTCAGGGGGTTCCGCTTGCGACTCTTCGTGGGTCTACGGAGAAGGAATAAAGGTGAGGAAAATTCGGTGCAGTCGGGCCCGCAGCTAGGAAAGACTAGATTCCGCAGATAGGAAAAACAAGACTACTGCTGTACCTGTGTAGCGAAGGTGAATACTTTCGTGGATCCCACAGCGCTTGTTGCATTCATTTACGTATTCAGGCGGTTGGAACAAAACCCTCTGGACCAACAACGAAGGCCCCAATAACTGGTCAGTGTGGACGGGTGTGGCGTTCTAAGCAGGAGCCAAGGGCCGATCTAATCTTTGCAGAATACACCGACAGTAGGTGCATTTGCTCGGTCTAGACGGCACTCGTCGTCCCCTCCCCCGAATGACCCACACACACGAGCGCGCGTCTCTCCCTCAGGTTACCTTCTTGACGGAGCTCGGAGGCTTGTCCTCCCTGTACACATCTCCCACTTTCGAGGTTGATACCACGGAAGCCGGTAGCAAGGAGAACTCTGAGTGCGGCGGCCGTGGTATTTGCGGTAAGCTTCGGGAGTTACACAGGGGTAGCTGTTTCGCATTCTGGACAATAAATGAACTTTGTCATGACTTCAAAACACCATGTCGATTCAACACAACACGACTGACTGGTCCCGTTACCTTGACTGCTTTTGAGGCCCCAATAATGTATTTTCTTAGCATACAAACTTAGACTAGTACTGCAGTTCGTATTACTGCCCTGAACGGTAGTGCCTCGCTAAATCACACGAGTTCTCTTCTTGAACACCGGTCTCGGCCTTCCGAAGAACGCCCCCCCCAAACAACATGCTCCAACCGGAAAATCTTTCTCATGACGTCATCTAACGTCTTGTTCTCGTAACCTATCACGCACACCATGCACTGTCACCCGCCAGATTTCGACACGGGGCTGTGTACGTGCCTTGATGGCTGGGCGTCCAGCGATGGCAACGGGAGCACGGGGGACAGGGGCGACTGCGGATACCACCACGACTTCTGCACCGACGAGACTCAGGTCAAGCTCACCGTGGACGAGACATTCGCCCTCCTTCAAGCTGGCGCGGAGTGAGGGTTTGGGCAGTAGCAGCACTACGGTGGCAGCCAAAACGGACGCTGCAAACGGCGCTCCAAGAACGACAGCAACGCTGGCACCTAGAGTTATGTTTGCCGTGCTTGTGTTTCGCGTGAGACGTTCTCGCGGCTGGTCCGGCCGTCCCTCATGACACTTCGGCAGGAAGGGTCCCCGGATCAGGTCGCATTGTGCCATTTAGCCGGCCTTACATCGGGCACACCTGACACTTTCTGTCGAACGTCTCCGGTTGGAAGCAGATATGGTGTGCGGGTAGGTGTGTGGGAAGGGCGAGGTTGGCTTTCAAGAGGAGAACGTTTTTGAATCAGCGAGAAAAACACGTGGAGGGCGAACAACAGACTGCTCTCATTGGTTTCACCGGCTTCATGCAGGGCGACGGGCCATGTTCATGCGGTCGTGGACAGAGACCGGTACCGTATTCTGTCATGAGCCGAACGAGGAACGAGCCAAAAAGGAAGAAACGCATCATCCCACTCTGCGGGTATCTCCTGGAATCCCGCACAACATACATGGCGGGTGAAAACGACGCTGTAAATTGTACAAGGGGCCGTCTATACTGTACCAGGCGTTGTGTTTGGTGGTGTCTAGGACTCCCATATCTGGTCCAATCACGTGTGAACCCTCCCAGGAGTGCGTGAAAAAAAAAAAAGAGAGGAATGAAAACTCTTGGACCTTCTCGAAAGTTCTGTGTTGACACCCGCCACTCGAGGATGATAAATAAAAATGGATTGCCGTGTGGCCACGGCTGCTTCCCCAATTGAGTTTTTTATATTTTTCTTAGTATGACACAACGAATCCATCTCTATCATACATAGAAAAGAGTCAGAGACAGATTAGCAATGAATTCATAGCGTCAGAAAAAGCTACCTGTATGTCTACGATTTCCCAGACAGCAATATAGGGACATCTCCCCTACGGGTAACAGGCTCAACAAAACAGTTTGGTAGCTGTCTTGTGTGTCTCATATATGTTATGTTGGGAAGTAAGTGCCGTTTGTGTCATCTTGGTACGATGTCGTCACGAGGGAGACTCCAAACCCTCGAAGAGAGGACAAAGTGAAAACAATACATACATACAGCAGCAGTAGCAACCTACGCATGCATGCGCAAGGAGATAGATGCGATTTTTTTGAAATTTTGGCCCTACAGACGCAATGCAAGAGGAGCCATCGAATGGTCGGCACGCACAGAATGAATTGAGGTGATCGATACATGTGCAGCAGGCACACGACAGATAGCGCACGCAATGGATAGCGAAACAAAGGATATACCCCATTTTGTGCCGAAACACGCCGGGAATACCCCATTTTGTCAATTGCCCTAGTTTTTTTCATTATTCTCGAAAACAAAAGTGCCTGCAATAGGCTCGTGCGTTGTTACGTTTGTTACCATTGGCTCACATCTTGTTTACGACACAGACAGCAGCAGCAGTGAAGACGTTGAGTTGTGGGGGCGCCAGCCAGTCAGTGTGATTTACATCAGAGAGGGAGGGCTGGTAGTTACCGTCAGGCAGAGAGGGGGATGGTATTTACCGTCAGACGGGGGGTGGTATATACCGTCAGCTATAGGGGGGGTGGTATTTACCGTCAGCTATGAGGGGGGGTGGCATTCATCATCAGCCAGAGAGGGGGGTGGTTTTTACCGTCAGCTAGACAGGGGGGGTGGTATTTAACGTGAGCTTGAGGGGTGGTATTCATCATCAGCCCGAGAGGGCGGGTGTTATTTACCGTCAGCCAGAGAGGGGGGGGTAGTATTTACCGTCAGCCAGAGAGGGGGGATAGTATTTACCGTCAGCCAGAGAGGGGGGATGATACTGACCGTCAGCTAGGGGGGGTGGTATTCATCGTCATCAGCAGGTTAGGAGCAATAAAAACTCCCCCTTTTTGCTGGGCCTCTCTCTCTCCTTTTTGTTCGAGCTGGCAACTCAAAAGCGTGTGCGATGGAGGTGGCCAGACACACTAGTCCCTCGCGCACAAGTGTAGAGAGGCGTACAGCAGTACATATTGCACCACCAATGGTGGTGCGTAGCAGCAGCGTCTGTCTGTGTGTTGTTGGCGCCACTCGAGAATGATAAATAAAAATGTTGCTCTTCGGGTCTGCCGGCTATCATCTTCTGCGTCAGGGCCAGCCACTACATATCGCTGTGGTTTGTACGTTTACCCCGACAGGGGATGGTGCATCAAAATGGTACATCGTAACAAATGACGCATCTCGCCAAGATTTGGAACGAGCAACATCACAAGCCGCACAGTGAGCGAGCGGTACATGTGTTTGCGCGTCTTCACGCCAACCCTTGACATCTTTCGCACTTCCATGACGTACCGACCTCCTAGGCTCCTAGGTACGGAATTGCCTCTCTCTCTATACAGGGATACTCAAAAGCCACATTTCGTATCACCATTACATAAAAAAGCGGCAGCGATGAAAGCTCGCTTTGGGCTTTCGCTGCATTCCCACAATTCCTTTCCACGGCGTTTTCCCATGCTAGAGCAAACAAATTAAAACAGTACTGACGACAGGCACACAACACACCGAGTAAACTCCATCGGCCAGCTGTCCTCCCCTCCTCCGCAGCAGCCCTGCAGTTGCCCCCCCCCCTACTCCGCATCCGACTCCCCCCCTTGTAAACCTCAAGCCCCAAAGATCATTCGGGAGAGGGGAACGCCTCTGCCCGCCTTGCGTTCCGCTCCCGCCGCCGCCGCCGCCAGCTACTACCGTTTCCTGGCTTGGTAGTCTTTTGCCCACGCCACCATGTCGATGGGGTGCGACTCCGGGGTCGCCTCCAAGTCTTCCTTCCAGATCTTAACCGTCTTGTCGGCCTCGCAGGTCACGAGCCGGCTACCGCTAACGTCGAAAGAAGAGGCGAAGATGCCCGCCTCGGCGTCTAGTGACCCCGGCTGCGCGATCGTGTCGATGCGCTGGAAGTTGTAGCCCGTGGCGTAGTCCCACAGGCAGAGGGACCCGTTGTCTCCGCCGCTCACCAGGACGCTGTCCTCGTTCACCGAAAGGGAGTTGATAATCGTGTTGTGCCCCGACATGTTGTTCAGGAACATGCCGTCTCGGCCCTTTGATGGGGGGTGCGGGGGACACGCAAGGTGGGAATGAGATAGGGGGTGGGTATAGACACCCAAGAAAATACAGGGTGCATGGACGTATATCCAGCACTGTTCTTCTAGTGCAAGCCTTGGGGACACTTCCGTGCCCTGCAAACGTACAAACAAATGGCACCGTCTCCAAACAGTCATCAACAAAGTGTCTAACCCCACCGAAAACGCGATAATATCTGAATGCCAAAGCTTCGGACAGCATGGTTCGTTGTTTCTCGCCGACCAAGGTATAGCGCAACACAAAGCAACCCTACCTACGTCTTGCTTTGAACAACATATTTTTATAAGTAGTCGTTTCTCGCTAAACCAAAAGACACATCGCAACCATTTTCTCTGCTGAAATCAGTTTCTCCTACCTGCCACTTCTTCATGTTGTCGGCGGCCGCAGACACGAAGCTGAACTCCTTGGGGTGCATCTGCACGGCGCGAACCGCCTTCTTGTGGTGGGTCAGGGTTGTCATCGCCTTCCCTGCGACCAGGTCCCACAGCTTGATCTGGCAATCGTGCGACCCAGTGATCACCTGGAGAGAACGGGCAAACACGGATTGAACGCGGATATCATCACTTAGTTTTTGATCCTGGCGTTGCTGAACACGCCTTGAAACAAATGAACAAGAAGCGGGGGGGGCTGCACTCAAAGAACGCCCGTCTGGGAGAAACGAGGAAGACCAGTACCTATGACAGCAATGACAACAGACAGAAACCTCAGCTGTGTGGGCACGACAATATCGAACCTGCTCCTGGTTGGACAGCGGGACCACGTCGTCCTCGCGCAAACCATCGACATCGCCAAAACATCTTGGCAACCGGTTCCGCAAGCACACCAATCATAAAACCTGAGCCGAGCGCAAGCCCGCGAACAACAACACAGAACAACTGGAAGACACCAGCAGGCGGCATGATGAAACTCGACGCCACTGCCTTCCAGCCCGGACCACACCTTCGCGACGACGGGGGGGTTCCAATCCTAACCCTAACCCGACCAAACCCAAGTTAAATCCTCGCGAAAGGTTGCTGTCCAGCCCAGCAGCAGCAGCAGCAGCAGCAGCAGCAGCCAGACACCCACCCTACAACACCCACTCCTCACACGAAACACCGACACATGCCACACCCCGATCCTTCTTTCGGCACGCTCTCCGCAACGCACCTGGGGGTCCACCGCGTTCGTCTGCACCGTGCCCACGGCGTTCGAGTGCCCGCCCAAGGCGTGTATCTGCTTCTTGGTTCTCATGTCCCAGACGCGCGCCACGCTGTCCCTCCCTCCGGTCACCAGCACGTCCAGCGTCGGGTGCAGGGAAAGGCAGTGCACCCCGGACAGGTGGCCGTGGTAGTGCCTCACCACCCGGTTGTACTCCAGGTCCCAGCACATGACCTTCTTGTCCTCCGCCGCGGAGAACAGGTACGGGTGCCGGGGCGACACGGCCAGCCCGCGGATGCAGTTGATGTGCCCCGTGAGGGTCACCTTGAGGGCCTTCTCCGCCCCCGCCGACGCCTTCGCGAGGTCCCACACCTTGATCGTCCGGTCCGCGGAGCCCGTCACGAACCACTCGTTCGACGGGTCGAAGGCGATCGCTCTCACCCACCCCAGGTGCGCCGAGACCACCGAGGACAGCTTCCAGGGCGCGTGCCACTCCGGCCGCGGCGCCGAGGGCGCCGCTCTCCTGGAGACGACCAGCTGGTTCGCCGCCCCCTTCCCTTCCCCGCCGCCCACCGATCCCGAGCTCGGGTTGAAGAGGACGAGGCTGCCGTCTGCGGCGGCGGCGCCGCCTCCCTTGGCCAGTCTCCGGTTCGCCTCCTGCTGCTGCCGCGCCTTGTCCATCTTCTCTTCGTCGATCCTCTGGATTATTCGAGTCACTTCCGTCTCGCGGGGCTTTTCTGCGGGCGGGGCCGGGGCTGCGGCAGTAGCAGCAGCGCCGTTGGAGCCGTTGGCGGCAGCGGCTGTGTGCCCGATGCGGGCAGCAGCTGCGGACGGGACGCCGTTGGGCGCGCCGTCCTTAACGGTGGCGTAGCCGGCGGCGATCTTGCTGGCCACCTTGATCTTTTGGCTGGTTTTGTTTGTTGTTGTATACAAGCAGCGAACGCGGCGCCACGATGAAATGATCAAGTATGGCAATGCGCCATTTTGTGTTGAGGATAGGGTGAGGTTGGGCTAATATGTAGTACTACGACGCTCTCCTGTTCTGTGTTGTGGCGGCTACTGCCCGACCTGCTGTGCGGACACCGGCCGTGTGGCAGTGTGTGCTGGATCTGACGTTACCTAATTTTAACACTACGCCAACAAGCTCTCGCTCACCTTGCCATGAACGTGGGAGGGGGCGCCCCCTCTTGCCCCACGAACATATCCAGCGTACGCTTGGTGCTCTTCATCAGCACGGTCTTGAGCGGCACAGCAGCAGCGGTGGAGGCATCATCGTCTGCTGGTCGCCGCCGCACCTCCAAGCTCGCCATTGTTTGTTGCCTTTTCTTCTTGCCGAGGTCTTGTCGCCGGCCCCAACACCAGCTCAAGAAACTCAAAACTAGACAGCACCGACTTCAACTGGCACTCTTGGCTGCCACAGCTATGCAACGCGTGCCCCTCTACAGCAGTAGCAAGACAGACCACGGGCTGTCGCAAACAGCTAGAGCAGCAGAGTGGGGGGTGGCACAGAGTGTACCAAAAAGAGGGTATGTGGGGAACAGAGCGAAGGCATTTGAAGGCCCCCCCGGGAGAATGCGGGGGAATCTCTCACTTCGATTTGCTGTGATTGCTTCCATCGAAGCAATGAACTTGCCGCTTTTAGACCCGCCGACGCCTTTGCCTCATCCCCCCACCTCTCCCTCCTTCCCCCCTCAGCGCACGTCTTGCCACAACCTACACATCCCCTTCCCCAATTCACTGAATGCCTCTGAGGATCGGCGTTCTCTTCCTGGCTCTGCCTGCACGCGCCTTCCATAAACAGCTCTATTCAACGCGTTTCGGCGGCATCGCTTCATCATCGGTGTTGGCTTTCAGTTCAACAGCATCAGCACCGCTCACAGCAGCAGCAGCAGCAGCAGCAGCAGCATCGGCACGCAGCAGCCCCGACTCCGCCACTTCGTCACGCCAATACTGCACTACCATGTCGTCTGAAGGAGAATTTTCCAGCCGCTCGGTGGACCAGGTACGCGTATGCTGTTCTGTTGACACCTCCGGCCGTCTAATTGTATGTATGCCGCAACATAGACTACATGCTGTGTCGTAGCATGCTTGTTGTAGCCTACATGCTGGCTGTTCAGCAGGAACTGGGTGTGTTTACGCTGCTGAATGTAGTACCAGTACGCCGCACGACCGGCGGAAGACACAGCATTCTTTGCCGCCATGCCTCCGTTGCGATGCTGCGATCCCCGTGCTTGTCGGCGTCGGTCGGTGTTTGGCCTGCCACAACGCTCGTTCGCCGCGTTCTGTCTTGAGGTTACACAGAGAAAGTACGTCGCGCCCCGCGGTCTGCGCGGACGCCACACAGCCTCGACCAGTGCTTGCTGAGCCTGAGGTCGGGCAGGCTGTCGGTTGCCAGTGGATGGAATGGAACTCACGTGCGTTTTACGCTTACCCCGACTGAGAAATGTCACAACAATGAAGCGACATCTAGCAATGTAGAACATGCTGGTGTACAGCAGTAGCTCAAGCTTGCTGTATCGTACCACGTTACAGAGCAGAGCCGTCGACCGCTCCGGTCTAGGTGCTGCTCTGCTTGCGAATGCACATTCTGCCTTTTACAAAGTCCTGGGCTGACGTCGACCACTTGTAAATGAACCAAGCCGCCTTTCGTCACAGCAGTGCGATACTGCAGTAGTCTACAGCAGCAGTAGGTGTTGTTGCTTTGATGGACTTGCGGTACTGGCGTCCTCAAGGAGCTCGACCCCCATACGCACGCCTGGTATTGTCTACACCCACACGCACACGCTGGTCCACCCGGGGTGTCCAGTTCCCTCATGCACATACATGCACACTCGTATTGTCTACACCCACATGCTGGTCCATCCAAATTGTCCTGTTGCTCATACACACATGCGCACGATGGTAGTGTCTGCACCCACACCGCACGCTGGGACGCCCAAGTTGTCCGGTTCCCTCGTACGCATATGCGCACGCTCGTATTGTCTACATCCACACTCTGGTGCATCCAATCTATCCTGTTCCTCATACACATATGCGCACACTTGCATGTTCTACATTCACACTCACGCTGGCGCCTTTAGGTTGTCCTGTCCCGAGAGCAAGCGGAAGGCCAAGGGGCTCGAGTCCGCCGGAGCATCGGCGGCGTCGCTCTCCGCAACTTCGATCCCTTCCTCATGCTCGACGAGTTTGACGTTGCCACGACGGCAGGCTTCCCTGACCACCCGCACAGGTACCTGCAACCAGAAGCTTTTGAGTCTTGTTGGTGCGTGTTTAGGCCGCAACCACCAGCTTTCGTTTTGATTCGTTCCCGTGCATTATTTATCCGCTCACAGCAGTAGCAATAGACGTATGCGTAGGTATAAGGAGACGTTTTTCTTCGAGCGCCGTTCGAAGTTTTTTGTACACCCCGCGCGAAATCTTGTGTTTACCTTCCTGGTGCTTAATGATCCCCCCCCCTTCGGACAGTGAAACATCACGGCAGTCTGCATGCGGGTCATTGCTCTCTTCTTCTGTTCACCTACATGTAGTCGTTCGAGCCAAGAGCTTCCGCGCTGCCGCGGTTTTAGAGGAGAAATGAAATGTTTCCGACCAGAAGGGTTGTTCATCTTTGACCAGGGGAAACAATAGTCGTATCGTCTTCCTCCCTCTCTCTCTCTCCGACGGTTCAGGAAGTTTCGCGGACGCAAAGAATCCGCCCTGCGTGTACAACCCTGTAGATAGTTCTGTGACGTCCCTAGTTAGCAAGAACAAGTGCACCCTCAGGAAGGGACATTGTCTGACCCTTCTTTCTCTCGCCCCAGCGTGCGTGGATAGAGTGTGTATCAGGGATGCTCTGCACAGACCTTCAAATATACAAGTAGTCGGCATTGTCCTCCGACTGATGCCAGCTTGCTGACTCTCCGTTGCCTGCTGCTGCTGCTGCTGCTGCTGGTATCTGGTGGGCCTTTTGGCAGGGGCTTCGAGACGGTGACCTACATGCTCAAGGGCATCATGGAGCACGAAGACTTTTGTGGCCACAGGTGAACCGAGGCAATTTGATGCAACGTTTTGCACAATGTTGAATGGTGCCTACTAGCGTTTCGACAGCTCGTTAGATATAGTTGGACGCTTCGAGCGCTGGCCTCCACGTGTTTGAAAGTACACGATGTCTGTCGGTCTTACTCTCTGTCTGTCTGTCTGTCCGTCTGTCTGAATCTGTCTCCTCTGTGCGTCCCTGTCCCCCCCCCCCCTCTCTCGGGCGGTGGTCCATGACTCGGTTAAACCGTCCGTATTCGGACTCGTCCGTCCTGCTGTTATCGGTGTCCGGTGCGGCGCAATTGTTTTCCATGCTTGTCTTGATCTGGTCACATTGCTGTGGTGGTGGCGTGGTGGCAGGGGAAAGATCGGACCTGGCAGCCTGCAGTGGATGACAGCGGTGAGTCAGTTTTGGGTTCGGTCCTTTTCCGGCTTGCTCTCGTTGTGTCACGCACTCACGCGTTCCTTGCTGCCCAATGGGTGCTCCTGTTTGTAGGCTGGGAATGCCTTCGCTTTTGAATGGTTGCCTGAGCTTCTTGTTTGACGTTGCTTGGTGTACTGGTCTTTAGACTTTTGTTGGTGTATATCAAGTGGTAAACAAGCAGCAGAGCTAGCACCAGGTGTGGTTTGCCGGAACGCAGCAGTATTGCGTACTGCGGGTGGTCTGTGGGATTTTTCCAGTGTAGCCTAGAGCGCGACATGGACACGGCAAAATGTATGGTAGTCAAAGTGATGGTAGGTGCACAGCAAGAAACACAGGAAGCATACGTCCCATACAGGGGGAGTTGTCCCGTATGACGGCTTGCTTGCTTGCTTGGGGCCAGCCAGCCGCCTACCGCCTCGTCTCGCCCACTGTGACAGGTCAATGCCGTCCTCAGCGCTCTGCCCTGTGCCCGCCCGTCTGCCTCTCTTCCTACCCGCCTGTGTGTCTGTTCGCAGGGGAAGGGTATCGTGCATGCCGAGATGCCAACCGGACCAGACCGTGGGCACGGTCTCCAGCTGTGGGTCAACCTCAAGAGCGGCGACAAGATGGTGTCCCCGGCTTACCAGGTACCGCTGTATGTGGTGTACATGGTCCCACACGGACATTTTTTTTCCCCATTTTGTTGTCTCCGTATGGTTATGATGATTGGCTACACCGTTTGTTGGTATGAGTTGGCACAACAACAACAACCACAGCAACAGCAACAGCAACAGCAACAGCAAACAACAACAACAACAACAGCAACTGTACACCGCACCCCTGGATGGTAACAACAAGAACGGTCGACCTTACATGCCGATGGGTTTCCTTGTTCACGATGTGCATGACGTGCATGATGTCCTTGCTTCCTGTGCCAACAACCGCTAACCTCTGCTGTTTATCCGCTCGCTCTGCGGCCCGTTCTTGACATTGCCCGACCTGCCGCTCGAAACCGACTCTTCTCGCGATTTATTTTACCCTATTTCTAATTTTGGTTATTATTTTTCCCAGGAGCTGAACGCCGATGAGATTCCCAGAGCGACAAAAGACGGCGTGACCGCCATCGTCATCGCGGGAGAAGCCCTGGGCATCAGCTCCCCCGTCCAAACCAGAACGCCCACCCACTACATGTGAGAACGCGTCGGTTAACGTCGGGGTGTGTACGGGGTTGTGTGCTTCTGTCATAGTGCCTTTTGTTAGTGGGACATATGCGTGTACGAGAGAGAGAGAGAGAGAGAGAGAGAGAGAGAGAGAGAGAGAGAGAGCGTTCTTTTTATGTGACAGGCATCTGTTACTTCTCTCGCTTCATGGTCGCGAGTCGTTCGTCGTGTCGTGTACGTGCACCCAGCTGAGGTGCTTGCCGGGAATGACACGCGCGTTTTTATCACTCTGTGAAAGGACGGTGTCGTTTCTCCTTTAGCAGTGCCGCCCTGGAAGCCACCCTCATAACTTCTGTTTCAGTCAATGGTTGGTTCTGTGGGGGAATGTCCTGGCTTCGAAAGGACCTTCACCCTCCCCTTGATCAACAACATGCACACAGTGTATGGTCCACGGAAGAAGGCAACCAGCAACTGAGTACCAAGGTTCCAACCCTCTCGGCGCTCCCCATCGGTGTTTGTTTTGACTTCTCTCTCTCTCTCTTTCTCTCTCTCTTTCTCTCTCTCTCTCTCTCTCTCTCTGTCTCTCTGTCTCTCTGTCTCTGTCTCTGTCTCTGTCTCTCTCTCTTTCTCTCTCTCTCGTGCTGCACGTGGCCAATAGCCACTTCAAGATGGAGCCCGGGAGCGAACTGAAGCAGCCGATCCCTACCGTAAGTACAGCTCAGTCGCCTAGCGTCTCGTGTGCCACATAAGCTTGCAGTGTCACGCACGCCTCCTGGCTGTGAGTTGTGAGTTCGAGCGCCGTGGGCCTCTGTTTCCGGGGGGGGGGGGGGGAGGGGGTTTTTAACCCTAACAACTGCCCCCATTTTAGCGAAACGGGAAAAGCGGGATGTAAAACCACTGAAGCTGTTGAAAAATCCTCCCCTTTTTAAAAAGGGGAAAAAATCTTAAGGGATTTTCCCCAGCCCGGGGTTTCCTATAATTTTACGGAGAAGCTTTTTTTTTCCCACTGTATGAAGGGGGAAAAAATTTAAGGAAAAACCAGCGTTTTTCTTTCAGGGGGGACGGGTCCCCCCATGCCCTGTCCCGGTTTTCCTCC
>FN649736.1:436238-453099 GCA_000310025.1 Ectocarpus siliculosus
AAAAGGAGGGGGTGTTTTTTCTTTAAGAAGGGCGGCCGGGGAAGCCACCTTAAAAATTTTTTTTTCAGCAAAGGGTGGTTTTTGGGGGGAAATTTCCGGGTTTGAAAAGAACTTTCACCTTCCCTTGGTTAAAAAAAAGGCACACAGTGTATGTTCCAGGGAGGAGGGAACCCGGAAATGGGGTACCAGGTTTCAAACCCTTTGGGGGTTCCCCATGGGGGTTTGTTTGGATTTTTCTCTTCCTTCTTTTTTCTCTTTTTTTCTCTTTCTCTCTCTCTCTCTCTCGGTCTTTCGGTCTTTCGGTTTCGGTTTCGGTTTCGGTCTTTTTTTTTTTTTTTTTCTCTGGGGCGGCAGGGGCCCAATAGCCATTTCAAGAGGGACCCGGGGAGGAAATTAAAGCACCCGTTCCCTCCGGAAAGTACAGTTCAGTCCCCAAGCTTTTGGTGTCCCACATAAGTTTGCAGTTTTCACCCACCCCTCCGGGTTGGGATTTGGGATTTGGAGCCCCGGGGCCTTTTTTTTCGGGGGGGGGGGGGGGGAGGTGCTTTGGACCCGTAGCAGCTGCACCGATTTGAGCGACACGGTAGACGCGGTATGTAACACGACTGACGCTGTTGAGATATCGTCCACTTTTAGAGACGGGGAAGAACTCTGAAGGTATCTACGCAAGCCCGTGGTTACGTATAATTGTACGGAGATGCTTTTTATTACCAGCTGTATGAAGGCGGACAGAGTTAACGGAAGACCGAGCGTTTTCATTCGAGGGCGGACGGCTCACGCGATGCCATGTCCAGGTTTCCCTCCACAAGTATAACAAGTAGGATGCGCAAGTGTGTGAGGCTCAGCGGGGCACCGTGATCTCGACGACGCTGACCTTCCCCCTCTTCGTTTTTGCCCGTCCCGCTACGATGCAATGCCGCTCCTCTGCTTGTCGTACTGTGCTGCAGAATATGAACGGGTTCCTGTATATTCTTGAGGGCAAGGCTGCGGTCGGGCCCGGCAGAGAGGAAAAGGATCAGATTCAAGCCCACAACACGGTCACCCTCACCAAGGTGCAGCAGTTTTTTGGCGCAGAAAGAGAAGATGGGTGCTTGTGTCTGTCTGGGCTGTTGTTGTTGTTGTTGTTGTAGCGGTTGTTGTTGTAGCTGCTGCTGTTGTTCCTGTTACTGCTGCTGCTGCTGGTACTGCTGATGTTGACGTCGTGTCTGCTTTCGTTATTGAATGGTGATGTTTGTTGTTGTTTCAGTCATGTTCAGGCTCTCGCAGCGGTTCCTCCACAGTCTATTCTCACCCAATCACCCACGAAGCCAACCACAAACAAGGTAGGATCCACGAGGGACAATCCCATCAGTGTCTGTTGTCATCGCGTACCCCCGAAGCCTTTATATGGTCCCTGAACAGGGGACGGGAGCTCACGGTGTGCAACGAGCGCGCGTTGAATGCCCGACATGTTTGAGCACTCGACGGAAGCGCGCGGCAGGGTCGAGGCTCGATTATTATTATTTTGTTTTGTACACGGGAGGGACCCAGGGGGGGGGTGCAAGCTCGTTCGGCGGGGAGGCGCCGAACGAAATTGCCCGACTACGGTACCGAGATCTGAGGCATCTTTCCGGAGATCGGTCCCCAAGTTTACGCACGCATGTGGGAAAAGCCATCGACCTGCTGACTGTTTGTTGTCTGTCCTCATATCCCGAAAAAAAAACGATCGGCGTTTTTTGTCTGTTTCCATGCTTGCTTGGGGCAGGGGGGCTCCGGCGTGCTGGTGAAGACGTTCGACTCCTCGGCCGACTTTGTCCTGGTCTGCGGGGAGCCCACCAACGAACCGGTCGTGCAGCATGGGCCCTTCGTCATGAACACTCGCCAGGTCAGGACGTGTGGTCGTAGGCTCACGGTGCTGTTGTTGGTATCGGTGGTTCTTCTAGCTTTGATCGTCGCCCAATGTAAAACCATCGTGGTGTCTATCAGGGGGCTCTCGCGTAGTACAGCAGTAGCCATGTAGCCTCGATCGTGCAAATGAAATAAGTTACTGTGGTGCTCACATGTTTTTCTTCAAACTATTTCGGCGGTTACTTGATTTGTCATGTATGTTGGCCTATTTTTAATGTATGATATACCTCTTTTGGGCATTCGTCAGTCTGTGAGCACGCATGGCGTCCTCATCCCATGTTTGACCGGTACGGGTTTTTGAAGGTACAGTACTGAGCAGGGGACCGGGACGGTTGGTTGTGTGCAGACACACATAACGAGGCGTACGTGGGCGGCATTGGCAATCTGCTGACGCATGTACTATGTCGTACGCTGTTTCAGTCATTTGTGTCTGCAGGGTTGCCTGTCCACGTTGGAGTGGGGTGGGTGGGCATCAATGGCGATGGTCTCTTCTCCTCGTCCAAATGACGCAAACACCCCTTACACTTAGCAAATTGCGTGTCAAATGCACCCATTGTTACTCCCGAACGGAAGCGATTAAGGCTGTTGTGCGTGTCGTGTGACTAGCCCCCCGAAGCATTCGCGGATACTCAATCGATCCGCAACTCCAAGGCAGACGCAATCAGTGCATGGTGAAGTCTTGATTTGAATCATCCATCCGCAGCATCCAGACATACGCAGTCAATCCCCCTTTTCTTGGCTTGGTGTGTGTGTGTGCGGTGGTGTGAAACAGGAGATCCAGGAAGCGATGCTAGACTACCAGAGCAGCAGCAACGGCTTCGAGAATGCGTCCAAGTGGTACTCTGAGATCGGGCTTCCCATGACACACGCCGACCGGCGCCGCTGAGAGCTTGGATGACAATCGGCCGTTGATAGTTTTTGTCCGAGTGGGCTCTATTGATTTGGCCGTTCCGTCGATGTAATTCGGACAGAGAAGAAGTATTGTAGCCCACTTCTTCTGTTGTCTTTGTTGTCATGACGTGGGCGCACATGGGTTGTGAAACAGCGCATCACGTTGTGTCTCGTGTATTTCTGTTGTAGCATAGAGAGAGTGCAGCTGGGGCCCGCACTCAAGAAAAACATGAAATATGTTCCGAAAAAGAACGTTGGATTGCCACGAGAGATGAGAACACTTGGCTACAGCTTTCGCGAAAATTTGAGCACCTAGACTATTTCTCACGGAATACCGCTGTAGACTACAGCAATAGTAGTGCGTTTTTTCGGGCCCGTCTTGTCATGTTTCTCTTTGCCTTTTTTTTCTTCTTTTTTGTTGTTGACGATTTCGTGTTATACTGCTGTAGTTGCCCCGTGTATCGCACACGCCATGTCGCTTTTCCGCGAGAGCGCGTTGTCACCCTCTCTTCTGTCTTGGTGTGTGTGTGGAGATGTTTGTGTTGCTTGGCAGAGAAGTAGCGCGGATCGCCGCCTCCTGCTCATGTACGACGTCAGATATGTAACAGCCGTGGATGTAGTGGTCGCTTCGCAGATGTAGTGACATTACAACATAAGGAGCCTGTAAAAAAGTTGCACCACAGGTTTTGGCAAGAACGGTTTGCGGCCCCGGCCCGTACCCACCATGCTCGGGGTTGTTGTATTGTGGGAAAATCTTATTTAGTCGCACATAAACAAGCCAGCCGGTCGCCCCGAGTGTTCAACTGTAGAATTATGTACAGATCGCGGATCGAATCTCTGTCGAGCGCAAGAACCCTATTCCACAATTGTATGCAGTGCTGACTTCGACTACATGTACAGACAGGTGGCAATACTTGATAGCGCCGTCTGTAGTAGTTGTACAACAGCAGTGACTAGACACGAAAACGCGGGGATGAAGGAATTATTTGCTGAAATTCCCTCTGGCTTAAAGAAATTGCAAGCAGTCATGCACTCCAGGAAAGAGAGGTGGTGGACTAGACTTGGTACACATCAGTGTTACTGTTTATACCTCGACCCCTCTTGGTCTTGTGCGACCCCGGCCGGTTCGTCAAACAAACATGTTCTATGTAGCTTGTCGACAACAGCGGTGTAGTAGGGAGACTGGTCCGAGTATTCGACGACGCAGCAGATAGAGTGACTATACGGGCACGCACTAAACACCCAGCTGATGCCATGCAATCCTTACTGCTGCTACACCCCGTGTTGAGGAGAAGCCGATCGTTACGTCGAAGTACGCAGTACTTCGCGGTAGCATAGGATACGTATACATTTCTACGTGCAAGTGGAGACTTCTGCACGTGTGTCCAGGCGTACGCGTTTTGTTGCACCAACAAAAATATCTGTGGAAAAAAAATCTGTGGAGCCCTTGTGGTCTGAACCACCAAGACGGGGGCCTACTATTGTAATGTCCCTACTTCGGATGCCGCAGACTGTCGTAGGCTTGCGCGACGTTGCCTCTGGAGAAAACAGCAACACAAAATGGTGGGTATCATTGTTGTAGGGTGGCGCCGGCAACGTTAGGACAGTCTCCCCTTGCATGCTGCAACCGGTGCCGAGTTGTGAATCTGGGACCCGCGCTTTCTGTGCGGACCCATTGTTGCAGAACAGAATAATAAAAAAGTTGCCTGTGTTCAGGGGTCGTGCCTGCCCTCGCTCGTATCCTCCTCGCCGCGTGCCCTAACTCGCTCACTTCCTGCATTCTGTACCTCCGACCACTCTCTACCTCTCCCAGGTATTCCCTCCCAGCTCCACTTGCAGAAGATCAGACCGATCACACGTGCCTCCCTTGCATCTTGCCTCGTGTGGTGTACACCAGCAGCACACTCCACGCAGCAGGCCAAACAAAACCCCTGCCCTGTGCAACACGCCCTTTCAAATGGCTCATGCTCTGACCAAAATATTGACTGGGGCTTGGCTGTGGGGAGCGGCCCATGCGGCCGTGACGATCACCGCGCCTTCCGAGGGCCTGCAGGTACTGGCGGGCAGGTGAGAGCGTCGCGCGTTGGTTGGGTAAGAGCGTCTCTTTCCCAAGCATTGCTGTGTGTGTGTGTGCATGTTTGCCGTTGTTGGAAAATTGAAAATTGTCCAACTCTCCTTGGGCAACTTGGTATCATCTTGATCGTCAGCCTATACCTGTAGCACATGTACCTGTTTGGCGTGAGCTCTTCGCATCCCCAAGGGTACCACTATCAACTCTCTTGGTCAGGCTCGGGCACTGGCGTTGCATCGGCGAGAGCGCCACCACCAGCATCAATTGTCAGTTGCGATCAGAAGAATTACTTGCAAGCATGTATGTGTGTGCCGCGGACCACCCCGTAGACTTCCCGCGATCTGATGAGACCTCAAACCTCTTCGTCGATGTTGCGCGCAGGACTTTCACGGTGGAGTGGACGGGCACAAGCGTCCAGAGAAACGTCGAGATCGACCTCTACTACTGCGGAAGCATGTGCAACAATTCGGTTAGTGTTGGCAGCTATAAAGAGCATCACAACAGACAGACCATGCACGCAATCGTATCACTGCACACTTGGCACATTTTTGGGGGTGTTCGGGGTCCTCGCCTCTGCGCTGGTGACGAGCGAACACAAACACACACAATCAGCCCGGATGTCTTCTCCTAGTGGTATGACATGGCTGTGGTTCGTGTCTTTCAGGCGTGTTCCTTGCTGTTCACCATCCGTCTCGATAGGTTTCTTGATGTGGACTGCGGACCTGCGTGTTCTCCTCCCCCTCTTTTTCTTTGTTGTCTTGGCATGCATGTTGTGCCGCATTGAAAAAATAATTTTGGGATCGAGGTTGTTGCTCGGTGTTTGAACAAAGTAGTCTATCTTCGACGATGTACAAAATACGTGTACAGAAATTCACCGTCAAGCTACACGTTGACTGGCTGGTCATTGTTCTTGCAGCGTGGTCAAACGTTCTGCATGCCAATGCTAAGGTACTGCTGTTGTCAAGAAACGTATGCAGATATGTAGATGTGGTGTTCAGAGACCCGAACCATGCTGTAGTAGCCTACTCTGTGTGTACAGTACTGTAGGCCCTCCCGATCGATCATGACAATCACAGATGACTCTGGGCAAGATGTGTACACACGTACGTACACACGATGCATCACCCACGCGACTTTTCCAGGTGCTTATATTTTCAACGATTATCTCCTGATACGACCACCACCCGTTGGCGACTGTATTTGATCTGAACCGAGCGCACGGAGTGCGCGTGGCATGAACGAACTGTTCGGCGGGCGAAATCCCGCACCCAAGGAATCTACGTGCACAATCACCTATCCTGTCGGAGAAGCTTGTGTCTGCAAGCCGGTGTCCCAAGAATGACCGCTGCATCCTCCCTACACTTCGTGTTGTACTGTACTGTAGTCTACTGGTCTGGTACCTCACATTGCATGTCTAGACTGCTATACTATAGTCTATCCTCAAGATATAGTCTAGTATTTTTTTTTTTTGTCTTCACTTCAAATCAGCGCTCACAGCACTAATGCCGTTTGCTCCAACCCGTGGTCACACAGAAGAGCCCCTCTCTACCCTCCCCTCCTGCGGTACTTTGCCTTCGATTTTTAATGAGAGAAGAGTTCAGCACTCTCTTCCCTCTGTGTACACACGAACTAGCGCTATCCACTAGGCCAGAAGCGGAAGCGAGAGAAAAACTCACTTTGCAAGAAAAGCTCGCTTGCGCCAGGATTCGAACCCCTGACCTGACCTCTAGAAGGTTTTGAGGATACCAACTCGACCACCGGGGCGACCGGAATTAGTCAATGATAAACATATAAATGCAGAAGTATACAGTAGGTAGACTTGTACTGCTGCTGTGATAGCCTTCGTGTAAAACTAATCCGTGTTTGCACGAAATAGCATCGTTCCGGCTGCGCTGCAACCTAAATTGCTCGCCATGAACGCGTCCAGCAGACGAGTTGATCCCTCCCTGGCGCGGGCAGGGCAACGAACGATGGTTCAAGGGGTTCGGACGTAGAATTAGATGCCTCGAAAAGGCACTTGTTCGGGAGTGGGACGGTGCGGTTGATATCACCTACAATACATGTCTATGCGTAGTTGTTGCAAACTGAACTGACACATGGTGACATTGCCTGACGTTCTACGGCCCTTTGCTCAGGATTTCTGTGGTGACTGGGTGGCCGCGCTCTGCGACTACGGCGCCAACGGCGACAGCGGCTGCTCGCCGCGGCAACAGGAGGAGGAAGCCGTCACCGGTGGCAGCGAGTTGGACGTCGTACTACCCGAGCCTCACTTCGGCTATAGCGAAGACAGCAGCCAGTACAAGGTGCGCGTGAGGTCATCGGCGGACCTCGCCAACGTCGGCTGCTCCGACGCCTTCACCCTCCTCCCATCGGCAGAGGCACCGCACCCGGGACAGCAGGGAGAGGGTGGGCCGTTCCTGGAAGTATTTTCTCCGCAGGACAACGACGGTGCGATTGCGGGCGAGGATTACACCGTTGAGGTGAGTAAGAGGCACTGTTGCTCTTTCGGGGGGGGCAGTCATGGTTCTGGGGGGGGGCGAGATGATACCACAAGATGGTGTTGATCGAGGAGGCGAGGGGAAGGGGAGGGGGAGGAGACTGACTTAACCGTATGTGCTTTCCTTCCTCCACAAGGGCCATAAATTTCATCCTTGGAATACTTGGTCATCCATCTGATCACCGTACTCACCACCATTTTGCCTTGCTTCTCTCGTTGACGTGACAACGACAGTTTGCCTACGACAACGGCCTCGGCTCGTCCACCGACCGTTTCAAGATCGACCTCTACCGTGCGGACGTCGGCGAGGGCGACTGCGGCAAGTGGATCACGTCCATCTGCGACAAGCATGAGATCGGATGCAAAGACTCAAGTGAGCAAGAAGTACAGACTACATTCGTAGAACTTTACGGTAGTAGTGTCCAATATCCTTGCCATCGTGCCACCGGGCAATGCAGGAACCTTGTTTTTGCTCCCTCGTGCTTAGCTATGTATATCAGCCTCGCAGCACACTCTGACGTTCCTTCTGAGCAATCATGACAATGTTATTTTTCTGCCCCCCAGGGTTTGAGTGTTTCCACAGCAATAATGTAAACACCGATGCATCCTATGCCGTCCAGAACGTCAATTCTCATCCTGCTTATTTATCACTCGGGCTTTCTACCCCCCCTCTCATATTTGTTACGACCAGCAAAACACCGTTGCTGCTGTCAGCACTCGAAACACCTTGCTGACCTCTACTTTGAATCCCCTCTCCCCTCCCCTTCAAAGGTAGAGAAACGAGTTTCCATGCTGGCCACAAGCTAATCCCCAGCAAGTTACAAAACAGCGAACTCGAAACACCTACTGTAGAGCGAGCCCTGTCACTCACAATGAAGCAGAACACAACGTTCAAAGACAAAGAGTAGCTTAGATTAGAACAGGAGAAACCACCGTTGAACTATGAAGGCTTGCTTTTGTCAACAAGAAGAACGACGGTGAAGCAGAAGCGCCGAATCATTTACAAAGGAAGCCGGTGAGGCGTATTCCTGGTTGTTTCCTTTTTGTTCTTGCTACATTTCTCCCCATAGCCATGCCTCGAATTGCTACCCACCAGACAAAGCTCGATCCCGCGTTCGGCGGCCTCTTCTGCTGTTCACGCTACTCCTACTCCCTCTACTCGTGCCACGGTTTGCGTTCGTCGTCATTGCTTTCATAGCAAACAACTGTAATCCAGCAACGAATCTTTTCTTTCCATGTCGCGGGCGTCGTGATGTGCAGAACACGTCATCCCATGAGAAGCTCCTACCTTTACCGAGACTCGCTCCTTGTTCCGCCGACTGGAAGCCAACAGGGATCACTTTCAATATACGAAGTAAAGGTTCATCTTCTGGCATTTCGAAATTATTGCACCCTCAAGCTCTTACCCACCAATCCCCCCCTGCGCGGCCCAGACCAAGAAGCTCTGCTGGAGGAAGGCTCGCTCAGCACCTCTCTGGGAATTCACAATTTGTCTCTACGTTTCGTGCATCCCTCCTTCCGTTTCCCACCTCAACGCCTGCTGTTGCATCTTTTCCGCTTCGCCGTGCCGGTGGCCGCATCGCGAAGAGGGCGACTACGACGTCGAGATCCCCGCGGGCGCCCCGTCCGGCGCCTACCGCATCCGCGTTGGCCGCTTCGAGGACGACTCTCTCTTCGCCTGCTCGGGCAGGTTCCACATCATGCATGACTTGTCCGACTACGACGAAGACGATGACGACGACAGCGGCAAGACAGCGGACGAAGGAGATTGGGCGTCGTCCTACTCCTTCAGCATGTCGTTCAACGACGGCGATAGCGACGATACTCTTAGCGGTGGCGGCGGCGGCGGCGGCGGCGGTGCCGCTCTGGATGACGACGACTGGTGGATGGCGACTAACCTTGGCGATGACGATGCGCCGCCGCCGGCGGCCAAGGGCGGGGGCGGCTTGTGGGGCGATGATGACGACGACGAAGAAGAAGACGAAAGACAGGAGAAGGACGGGAGGGAAGAGCACGCTAGCACGGGCGGCGGTAGTGGCGACGGGTCCCCTTACTCCTTCTCGTACGACTTTGTTTGGGCAACGGACGACTGGTACAACTAGGTAAACTGTTCTCTTCCTGCAAACCTTAGACTTTAACTCTCCTTTTCGGACGAGAATCCAAGGCGAGCTAGCTTTTTGCTATTCATCTCCCGGTGAAAGGGAAGCCCTTTTTCTGCATATGAAACGCGAATTGTTACTGTGGTCTGGAGCAATGCATGTGAAAAAAAAAGCTTGGCTATTTCGTGTTCGAGAGCCCAAAGAACGTTTAGCTATGGCTGGGGGGCGGGGGGATAGAAGCAAAAGGTAGAGCGAACATTTGCGGGCAGCGAATGCACTTTTTAGGCTGACCAGTTGTAGCAGGGTTGGGCATTTTATGTGTAAACAGAACGGATTAATCGATGGCCTTGGTTGGGCGCACTTATATTCCCTGATTGAGAGGGGGATAATGCCGTTAGGCATCGCAATTTATAGTTTACTGATGCAGGGCCGGGGATCCGTTACAACTGTAGCCCGAGGGGCAGCTTTAGTTTTCGTTCTTGACCAGCCTTGGTTGACATGTTTGGTTGTGGTTGTGGTTGTTGGCATGGATGAAACCAATTCGATCAGTCTTGGCTGCTTCGAATATTGTTAGGTATGCACATCATGGTATGCACGGAATGCTTTATTTCACGTTTGTTTGTACGTGTCGATACACTTGGCTGACTTTTCGAGCATGACATGACGCCGCCAGCGCTTACGTTCGGAGTGAGTACTTGTAGTGAGATCAGAAGTTGCGTACAGCTAGGAGGTATTTTGCACGTCTCACGTGGTATTGCAGTGTTGCAGGACAGGGGAGAAAATACTACGGAATTACACCCTTTCTGGAGAGACGGTTTTGACATGGGTGCGTTTCAATTTTCGGGGAGGGAGGGGGTGTGCCCCTGACCTTGCTGCATCCCAGCAAAAGGTACCTGCCATCTAAACGTTTACCGAAGGTATCATCAACCTCGTAGATTGCCCGAGGTTCGTATGTCGTTTCCTTTTCGTGGTATCCCGTCATCGCCTGTACTCGTTTCGTATTGGAGAGCTAGCTGAGCACCTGTTGCTGACGTAAAGTGCTTCAAGTGTCTATTTGTTGTACTCTAAACTGGGGTTCTTAGCTCCCAGGTTTACTATTTTGTGTCTACTTTAAGAGCGTTCTTGCCAACACTAGTCGAATAGACTATTCTCCGCAGATGCGTGTATGGCGAAGTTTGCCGACTCTGCATTCCGCATCTTTTTGCCTTGGATAAAACGTGCATGACCCTTTCCCAGTAAAACGGAGGCGTGTTCGGTGGGTGTAGTTCAGAAGTTGTCCATGTTTCGATGTGTATGGGATCTGGGGGCACTGTAGCACAGTGTATGGCGTATGGGCATTTATGCGGCCTTCTATCGTCTCGTAAGACGGGGTGTTTTTCTTAAACCACAACACGGCGTGGGTGCAGTCAAGCCAGCCAAAACCGTTCACTTCGGCTAGAATTGCGTGTCTCTCTGTCTGAACACACAGGTGTCTCGTTCAATAAGAATAATCTGCCATGTGTTTGTGAGGGCACGAAGGGAAGGCACTATTTATTGAGAGGGCCGTATCGTCTGTAGGTTGCTACGTTGATGACTGGTTTCGGGTCGTTGTTGTTTCAAGTTATTATGTCGGGCCCGCTTGGAGATTTGACGATTCCATACGACCAACAGTCACACACTAGTGCGATTTTTTCCCTCAGAAGGTTTCAGGGGGTCAAGGCAACCTGGTGTCGGAAGCTGCAGTAGTGCGGGTTACCCCAGTAGCATGGATGGACTATTTTGTGGCGTTTAAAGCGCGTTGATGGGTTGTTATCATTGATCCGTCGCGTTGAAGACTAACGGGAGGAAGGAAGGGATTCTGATCAGAAAATGAAGACATTAGGTTGGTTTTGGCAAGATAATTGTCTGGTCAGGCACATCAAGGACGCGTGGGACGCCCAATAAAGGTCCATGAAAAGTGTCATGCGTCGTTGTGGGTGAGAAAACACTGGCAGCCCCTAATGATCTGATTTATGTGTCCGGCGCACGGACAAGTGCGTACTCGAGGTTTCAGCGGCCACATTGTCCAGCTCAATGATGTCTTGTGAAGCATTTCTTGTTCAGAGACCGTTTCTCTACTAACTCGGTGAGTCAGCGCCTGGGTATGACAGCGCGAGCCACACCGGTTCATGTGGAGTAGCAGCGTTCCACGTTGTGGAGTCAAAACTGTCACGCCGGGGTGATCTTTAGTGTGGGGCATCAATTTGCGACAGGATGCACAGAGAAGAAATATCATACCTGCTGCAGGAATTGTCGATGTAATGCTGTGCACCTCCACCCCCCCTCCGCGTATTGTGGCGTCAGGTGGTGTCTTAGCCGACTACCGCTTGGTACGCCGTTGGTGCTCCGCCCCTCGGCAACGATTAGATACCCTTGTAGGGTTGACATGGGTAGTGGAAAACGTCACGTGGGAGTTTCGAAACAGTCGGTGTGACCCTCCGGGGGGAGCGGTGGGTTGCCAAGCCAAAGCAACACGAATCATGGTTGTTAGAGCGTCATGTCAACCGCGCGTGTAACCAGCGTGGCATTATTGTCTGGCATGGAGCTTGTTGACCTGCCTACTACATCCGCACGAACCGATTAGTTGGTATTTTCCGGGTCAGTGGCGAGGTTCGAGCGCTTACAGCGGGCTACTCAACTTGGCGTCGGGTTTACGTTTGGTATGGCGTCAAATCTGCTCCCCTGACGTGACAGTTGGGCAAAGGTAGGGCGTCGCATGCGATGGGGACGAACGTCGGGGGAGGTGAAGTGTCATGCAGCTGATGCAACGGCCTAAACTTGTGGGATTGGTGACCAGCAATGAAACGACGAAACAACCCGCTCGCCCATGACCCTGATCCGAGTACGCCATGTCGCAGATATCGTTCCGCCAACAGCTAGGGGCAGAACTGGATTGGTAACATCATCTCGCTTACACTAGGTCAGCCATTCCGTCAGAGTCCGCGAATTCACGGAAGAGGAAGCGGCCGAGCGATGGCGGGAAGCACCTTTTGTTTGCAGTTTTGTTTCCGCAATATACACCAGAGCGTCGAAAAAACAGGTTTCCTACGTGTGTACCTAGCGTAGAGACACAGAGTATAAATCTCCCTCACCCTAGCGGTACCACGCTCATCCCTACACCACTTTGCACAACGGAGCTGGGGAAGCAACCCGTCCACCGACTTCAGAAAGAGGCAGGTCCGAACTGTTGCGATGCCATCGGACCGGATAAGTCAAGCAATCCGCTTCATGGAATATCTCAGACCACATACCGCTTTCCCGCTTACGACACAGAGGAGGAACGACTGCCTCCCGCCGTGTGGCAGTGGCTTCCTCTCTATCGAAGCCACAACCATGAACTGCAGCGATGTTATCGGACCGGGTAAGCCTTCAGCTTCATGGAATATCCCAGACCATATTTCGCTTCATACAGATTCGAACCGCTGCGATGTAATCAGACTGTGGAAGCCTCTTTAATACCTTCATGGCATAACCCAGACAGACTGTACTTCGGTTTCCGCTTACGACGCAGGTGAGGCAGATTCGAACTGCTGCGATGCCAATGAGGGCACACATCGCTGACGGGACTGTTAGGCCCGCCTCCCCCCTCCCAGGGGGGGCTTCACTCCTGCCACAATTACCAGAACAGACGCGGAGATGGCGAACATGTGAAAGATCACAACTCACACACACGACTCTCTTGGGGACAAGAGGGCCTGTGGTGAGAGCTCGAAAAGGATAATAGCAACCCTTACATGAACAGTTTCATGTCCGGCACGCAGGAGAATGGAGTCTGCGTTGCGAGACGAACTTCTTTTCGAAACTCTGCGAAACCCTTTCCACATTATAGACGTAAGTGACCCCCTTGGCCGTGCGTTCGGATGGGTTTACGTCCCGACAATATGTTGTTGTTCGGGTGGACAACGGTCAAAGTTTTGAGGGGCCTCTCCTTGCTGCCCCCCGTTGTGAGCGAAACGGGTTCCAGAATAAGATGATATCGAGAAACATGAAGTCAGGTTGAAGGAAATAAACCATGTGCTGGCTCAAGGGTCTACGGGAAACAAAATTCCGGATACATAACCAAATTTCGATTTCGAATTCGGTTTTATGTAGGAAGTAGTATGGGGGCTTCGTTCACAAAAATAAGTCATCGCCCCCCTGCTGCAGAGTGTTTTCTATCCACGGTGCCCCTTACGCAACAAAGAAATTAGAGACCCCACCCGCAAACGAGTATGCGCCAAGTAGATGGAGGGAAGGGGTGGTTGTGAACCTGTTTAAGAAAGGAGACAAGACTGGCCCAGGAACCTTTAGGGGGATCACACTGTTGAACACATGTTCTGTAAGATGCTGAGCGATAGGATAGTGGGAGTATTGGAGAAGGAATGCATGATAAGTGAGGGCCAGGCAGGTTTCCGAAAGAAGAGGGGGTGCGTGGACCACGCATTCACGTTAGGGAGAATCATCCAAGGTAGAAAGAGGGAGGGGAACCCGACGTACTGCTTCTTCCTGGCCGTGCAAAAGACATAAGATACAGTTTGGAGAAATGGGTTGTGGAAACAATTGTCCGAATACGGGATCAAGGGTAAAATGTGGAGAGTGTTGAAGAAGATGACAGAGTGTACGAAAAGCGCGGTCATGCTAGACGGAGAACTGTCTAAATTCTTCAACATTGAACAGGGGGTCCCACAAGGTTGTACATTGTCCCCAACATTGTTCCTGGTGTTCATCAACGATCTGTTGAAAGTCGTAGAAGCAGTCGACAAGGGAGTAGTGGTAGGAGAAAGCACGGTGTCGGGAATGCTGTTTGCGGATGACTTTGTAGGGGTGTCTGACACCCCTGAGGGACTGCAAATGCAAACTGATGCGGCGAAGGCGTTTGCTGATAAGTGGAGATTGTCTGTCAACGTTAAGAAGAGTGCCGTCATGGTATGCAACGAGGACAGGGAGGAATAAGTAGAACTTAGATGGAAGTGGGGGGTCGAGGAGATTGCAGTAGTGGACCAGTGCACATACCTCTGAGTAGAGATTGCAAAAGACTGCTCGTGGAATGCACACATGTCCAAGGTACGGAAAAGGGCAACGCACGAGCAGGGAAGCTGCACCCAGTACTCGCAAACCGGCACCTCGATACACGCATCAAATTGACGGTTTTGAAGAGCGTTATCGTACCGCCGCTAGAGTACGCCGGAGAAGTATGGGAAGGAAATAAGAAGATAGTCAAAAAGCTCGAGGCGGCGCAGATGAAAGCAGCGAAAGTCATCCTAGGATGCTCCAAGCGCACAAGTAATGCAGCCGTCAGGGCAGAACTGAGGATCCAATCCCTACGATCGGGAAGAGACGCAAGGAAGCTGACATGGCAGTATCGAATGTGCGGCATGGGAGAGGAGAGGTTGCGTAGAATAGCCTGGGAGGCGAAGTGGGAAAACAAGAAGAGGAGTAAACAACCCACGGAGTGGGTCAAGGTTGCCGGTGACGTATGGAATGGAAAGGGTTAGAAAATGACCAAGACGATAGGCTGGATACGGAGGGTCTAGGTCTAGACGTTCAAGGAGAAGATATCTGCTGCTTTTGCCAAGAGAGAACATAATCTAAGAAAAGAAACCAAGGATAAGGAGGGCATAGAAGTGTACGGAATGTTGAAAGAAGGAATAGGGTTCAAGGAGTACCTACATCGGCCAATGGATGCTGGGACAAAGCTGAAGGTCAAATTCAGGACCGGGGACATTGACCTTCGAGAACGTAGCCGAAGACTTCGGAAGGTAGACGATGAAGACGCCAAGTTCAAATGTGATTGCGGCTTCGAGTGCGAAGACCGTGTTCCATGTAGTGGCGGAATGTCCGTGGTACAAGAAGGAGACGGAAGTGTGCCTACATGACTGAGCTGGGAAAAGTAGGAGAAAAGTACAGGGAGATGTTTGAGGCATAGGATAGCCAGGAGAAGACGTTAGCTATACTGGGGCATAGGAAGTGGGTTGAAAAGGCGGGAAGTGATACCGGTAGAAGTGATATCGGTAGAATAGACAAGACTAGAGAAGACATTTTTGAGCCACCTTTGGCAAAGTAGGAAGGAACGACTGGCCATCGGTGATCGGTCCTGTGGGAACAATGCTCCGTCCTCTCAAGGACGCGTGGTCGATGATTTAACCGCTACGGCATGCAAAACATAAGAGTACGCCCCCCCCCCCCCCCTGCATGATAAACTTCCGAAGAAAAGCCTGGGGGTCGCGCGGGCTCAATGGTCAATGGTAGTGACTCCATGAGTTTGAACTGGAACAGCGGTGGCGGAGGCTTTCATGACTTCCATGGAAGCTTCCAACACTTACAGACACTCAATATTTCAAAAATGCGTGAATTGGCACGACGGAAGCCACCGATTGACCTTCAATGCATGGAACGTTCCATGGAGGTTGTGCGGACTATTCTTGCCTAAACATCCCAATGGATCATGGAAGCCCGTACATGGCGATGCAAGCGTTTCCGCGGAATCATGAACTATTTACATTCATTCGTGTAAAAGTTTGGAATGTACCAAAAACCAAAACTACTAGTCTACATGCACCATGAATGACTGCCCAATGATTTCCACCTGGAAGTTGTCAGATTGTGGTGGAACAGGGCGGCACTTCCACTGGCAACCTCATGGTACTTGGCGCATATTGGAGCTATGAAAGCTTTCGTCAATGCTACGAGAGTTTGTGGAATTCCAGGTTGAGAGAGATCTTCGCGGAAGTACTTCCACGGAAGCTCCGTGGTAGTGGTGAAGGCTTCCATTGCATCCGTCGAAGCTTCCGCAAAATGGAGAATAGTGGAGCAGACCGTCAGTAGCACACCTTGCATTCGCTACTTGTGGGCGGTGTCGAGTAGGGCCGAGCTTAAGCGTGTGCTCCTGACACCTGGAATCTGCTTGCAACATGTATCCACGCCTGGATGTGTTTAAGCTGGTCTGCCTAAGGCTCGGTTCAGGGGCTCGCTGAATGTCTCCTTTCAAAGGGTGTGTGTTATGGGCTTGGCTCCAAACTACACGGTGTACACAAACAAATTTATGAGTTGGCTTAACCTTTTCGTGGGAACTCGCCAATAGTTCCAAAAGAAATTTGCTTGGTGTTGGCATCGCAATGTATTGTTTGCTTAGCACTGTAATTCGCGTGCAGAAACTCTCGGAACTCATTCGGAAACATTTTTCCTCATCTATTCTAGGCGGCAAATCACATCCTATATTTGGCGACGCACACCCGGATTCACACAGGACGAGTTCCACCGTGCCTCCTGCGGGGCTTGCCTTCAATGTTCAACTCGAGGTCAGTTGAGCAGTTCATTCCCTGTTTATTGTATGTACTCGCGACTGTGCGATTTCATTTCACTTCAAAGTGCGACTTCTTTCATCAACTAACTTAAGAGCCAGGAGTTTTGTGTGACCAT